>VUQQ01067476.1:10918-28516 GCA_015108535.1 Steatocranus sp. 'ultraslender' AB-2019
CGCCCGGCTATATTTTAGATAGCAAGGAGCAGACGGCAGAGTTTCACTCCACCGAGGGAGCTCGTGCTGTACTACCCGGCTTTCTTTAGACCGTGATGGCCGGGTCCTCAGGTGGAAACTCCTCTGAATTTGGACACCCCCGCTGTTTCCGGGCCAGCCAATAATAATGGTGACATTTAAGGTATTTTATCCGATAAATAAACACTGTAAAATTTATTTATCCCCCCATGTCTCCCTAATTCTGAGGTCTCAAGGTTGGCAACTATGGCCACAACACCTCACTTTTTTGCCACATGTATCACAAACCACGTCTCAGCTGTTTGTGGAGGTAAAATAGTCCGCACATGACTCCAACTCCGCTCAGCCATTGTTGTGAGTGCGCACGCCAAGGGGCTGCAAGACATTTATACAGGGTATTTCACACATGACTATGAAAGGCAGAAGAGGAAGTAGTTCCTTTGAATGTAGACAATCCGATTGTTATAGTTTCTTTCCACTGTGTTCCTGTTAATGATAAACTACAAATTTACCCTAAATTACTAAAATATCTATATTTTAATGTGAGAATCGATTCTAGAACATAAATGATTGGTATCGGAGGAATCGATATTTCAGGATCGATCCGCACATCACTAGAGATCACGCTTGTGATTTGTGAAAATATCCTTAATTTAAGGATCGGTGTTACGCCTCCCCCCCCACCCCACGGTGGAGGCAAAGGTAGGAAGGAGACAGCAACACTGGACAACCACAATCAATGAAGGAGGAGGACAACAGGACAGTTAAGAATCAGGCAGGATTTATTGGTTGCTTGCCTTGATAGTCAAACTTAACAAAAGAAAAAGGTGGGGGAGGAGGACTGGGCGGTTGATAGCTTCCAGGGCCTAACTAAAACAAAAATGCAAAACAAAAGGCCTACCTAGCTGCTCGACAAAAGGTCAGTGAAAACATACAAAAGTGGCATCAACCGCATAACCTAGTGTGTCTAACAGTTTAAAACCTGCAACCAGTGTATAGGGTACCCCAGCTTACCTGTCCAGCCTCCCACCACACATAATACAAAGAAGCCTGTTCGCAAATGTTTGTCATAAAGCAGAAGCCAGCAGCCACCAGCTGGCCAGGGAGCTGCTCATTTGTAGTGTTTTCCTCTACAAACACTACAAATGTGATTGGCCAACTGTGCCCAGACCAGCCAATAGACACCTGCCACTCAACTTCGAACTGGCCAATAGGTGGAGGCCTGACACCTGAAAGATAAAAAGAACACAAAAGCAAAACCACATCTCTTGGCACGTAACAACGACTTACCAAAGAAATGTCTTTTCACCATCTGCAGCATTGCTGTGTGATTAGCTCAGTCTTATAAAAAACTTTAGGTCTAAGGATGGGATTTCTTAATTTCCAACTGCTCTGATCTCTATTTAACTTCAACAGCTTTAACTTAGTGGGTTGAACAAAAATACTGCATAATAATTTGAAGAATTAAAGCATTTTGTAATACAACTCAAAAGTAATTGGACAAATTAAATAACTGAAACTAAAATTCATTTCATTTCTAATACTGGTTGAAAACCCTTTGCTGGCAACGACAGCCTGAAGTCTTGAACTCGTGGTCATCACCAGATGCTGGGTTTCCTCCTTTTTAATGCTCTGCCAGGACTTTACTGCATAGATTTCAGTTGCTGTTTGTTTGTGAGCCTTTTTGTTCAAAGTTTAGTCTACAACAAGTGAAATGCATGTTTGTTTTGGTTAATATCAGGTGACATTCAAGATTATTGCACATCTTTGCTGTAGTAAATTCCTGGGTTTGGCTGTAAGTCAGTGTCCAAATATATATGGACCTAACTGTATATATTCTTTGAATCTTTGTCATAATTTCCCCAGAAGTGTCTCACTCTGTGACTGTTGCTGTAAAATTGTTATGAAAGTGTAAGTGACATAGTGTCACTATCCTTACATGTTTTTCTTGTTGATTTTTGGTTTACTGTATGGCTCTGCCTTTGTTGGTAAAGTGTGCCACCTGGTGTTCTGATTTAGAAGTCACAAATAAGAGAACCCTTAGTCAGTAGTTTGTAAAGAAAGGATGATTCCTGAATTTAGGTGGATCTATACAGATTTTTACTTTTACCATTAATTTGTAATATTCTTTACTAAGTTTATTTTTATTCTTACTCCCATGGGTTCTACATTTGTTCTACAGAAGTGTTCTGTCTTTTTCTTGCCCTGTGCTTATAAACCCCCCCACCTCCCCCTCTCCCCACCACCACCTTTTAGGAATGAAAGTGATGAAGGTGAAGGCCAAGAAAAAAAGAAGTTCCAAAATCAACTATCAGGTGCATATCACTGACATACAATTTAATGACATTTCTTGAAAAGCCGAATGTGTTGGTATTTCTGAACCTCATTTATTTTATAGGTGCCATTGTTATGGAAAAGCCAAACATAAAGTGGGACGATGTAGCTGGACTCGAAGGAGCCAAAGAAGCCCTTAAAGAAGCTGTTATCCTGCCAATCAAATTCCCACATCTGTTTACAGGCAGGGATTTTTTTAAATTTTTTTTAAGTTTTGTGAAAGTGAAGTTTTTCGTTTCCTTTTTTCTTAAAGACTGAAACTTCTTTTGTAGGAAAGAGAACACCCTGGCGGGGGATCCTTTTGTTTGGGCCTCCAGGAACAGGAAAGTCCTACTTGGCCAAAGCCGTGGCCACAGAAGCTAACAATTCCACCTTCTTCTCAATCTCATCCTCTGATCTTGTGTCTAAGTGGCTAGGAGAAAGTGAAAAGTGAGGCCTAAGTTCTTTACATAGTGGCAAAATTAAGACTATGACAAAGTTATTGTCAAGAAAAATGGATCTATTTTTTCCACTTCTGTCTGTCTTTAGGTTGGTGAAGAACTTGTTCTCTTTAGCCAGAGAACACAAACCATCAATCATTTTCATTGATGAGATCGACTCCCTCTGTGGCTCCAGGAGCGAGAATGAGAGTGAAGCAGCTCGCAGAATCAAGACGGAGTTCCTCGTTCAGATGCAGGGTGAGAAAGAAGATACTTACAGATTTGAACCAACAGCTGGAAAGACGATAAGAAGTGTCATGAACTATGGCTAATAGTTCAGTTATTCATGACAACGGATTGTTTTAAGCATTTATTTGTCTAAAAATCATCTGTAACAGCCCGCAGCCCAGAGTCACCTATTTTTTTCTTTATTTTGTTACAGCAAAATCACAAAAACCTGAAAATATTGAGTGCTCAGTTGACTAATTGTGCAACTCTTTTCTCCTCTCAGGTGTTGGTAATGATAATGACGGAATCCTTGTCCTGGGTGCAACTAATATACCATGGTCGCTGGACTCAGCTATCAGGAGAAGGTCAGATCCACTTGTTTCTATACAAATGATCCCTACTTTTTTTTTTATCTGTGAAAAGCACTATATAAATACATTTTACTTACTTTTACTTACCTAATCACCTCTTATATTACCTAGTACTGTTCATCAGTGTTTTTGGGCTAACAACCAGGATTTAAGAGGTTTAATGCTCGTTTGTGTCTCAGGTTTGAAAAGCGAATCTACATTCCTCTGCCAGAGGAACATGCCCGCTCCTTCATGTTCAAACTGCATCTGGGCTCCACCCCCAATAACCTGACAGAGGCGGATTTCGTGACTCTGGGCAAAAAGACAGATGGCTACTCCGGAGCTGACATCAGTATAATTGTCAGGGACGCCCTGATGCAGCCAGTCAGGAAGGTTCAGACAGCCACGCACTTCAAAAGGGTAAAACCACAGTAACTGTTGCTTGACATGCTCTTTTTGTCATATTTCTAAATGCAAGAAAACCTGGTTCAGGGATCCAGTGGAAGTATATTATTCCAAAATCAAACTAACTGTCATACTTGAAATTCATACACCTGACAAGGTGCTTATCTTATCTTTACATACAACTGTACTCAAAGAATTTAAAAACGCACAACTACATTTCTTTGCAAATGCACTGGTGTAGTTTGTGTTATGTGCAAATCAGCACTCATATATTGCTTGTCATTACCTTTTAACTTAATCAGTGATAAAAACAACGTGGAAAAAAGACCAAAAAATGTCCAAATTTGATATATCACTATATATTGTGTGTAATATAACTGCAGGTTACAAAAAACGGCAATCCATAATTAGTGTACCCCCCGTCTGCACTGACTTTGGCTGTAATATGCCTCCTCATGGTCAGGTGTCATCCTGTGGGATGGCAGCTTACTCTTCAGTCACTGTTGCTCTGAGTTGCTGCTGAGTCTACGGAGGAGGATTACACTGTTTTACTCTGTTACTAAAATGACTCCACTGGTTTTCTGTGGAGTTGAACTTGTCTGGTGGTTCACCCTGCCTCCAGCATTCCAGTGGGAAGATCCCAGTCAGATTGTACCAGTCGTGGCATTCTTACAGATGTAATTTTCTCCAAAGCTGTAGTGCCTTTTTATAGGCTTGGGTGTGTTTGACAGAGGAGTGGTCATTTGGGATTAGATGGTTAAAGGCATTGTGACTTCTTCCCCAAATATGTGTTTTGAGACACATGGCTACTCACAATAAACAGTCAGGCATGTACTTTAATTGCATGCATATCAAGTTTATGCCTATAACTTGTTTTTTATGTCTGCAACTGTTCTTGAAGCTCATTCTTTGGGCAGGAGTCTTTCTTGTAACTCCAAAATAAACTTCTATCCACTTCCACTTATCCTTATAGCTGTTGGAGACTATCCCAGCTCATAATAAACTTATCAATCTAAAATATAAATTCAACCAGAGGGAGGCAACACTGTGTGGTGTTTCTTTTTATAATTTTTTTATTCCTGTCCTTATGCCCATACTAATTCAGGTTCGAGGGTCAACATGGAACAATCCTGGCGTTGTGGTCGATGACCTGCTGACTCCGTGCTCACCTGGAGAGCCCAACTCCATTGAAATGACATGGATGGAGGTCCCTGGAGAGAAACTTCTAGAGCCAGTTGTATCCATGGTAAGAAAAAGGGTCTTTCATCAGTTGATATTCAGAAAACCACACCCACTGGATAGAAAATTATCCAGCCCAGCAAAATGTAACCGAGAGCTGAAAGGTTAAGAAAGTCATTTTTGGTGTCTAAAAATATTAGATTTTTCTAAAATGCATCTCGAATGAGTGACTAAACATTTCTCTCATTGAAACCAGATGAACAGAGTCAGCTTTCTGGAAAAAAAAAAGTCTGTTTTGTACATTCTTGTAATGTTATAGAGAGTAGTCTAAGCAGTCAGCATAGATACTGTTGCCCATCATTTTCAATGCTTTACATTGAAATGAAATTAACATTTGCATATTTGACTTGCCAGTGACACAGTGTTTGCTGGTTGGATCCTGCTGATTGTCAGGATTCTGCTTGCATCATACATTATTATTGCTCAGAGAAAAGAATCTTCAGTTACAGGTTATTGGGTTCTTTGGCCTCTTGTTAGTTGTTGGTCACATAACAGCAGCTTACTGGCATTTAACAGTGTTTTGCTTGTGGATGTAATTGACCAGAAGGCACCATCAAAGTCAGTGAACAATTATGAAATGGTTTTTTTTTTCCTTCATTGTGGTTAACAATGAATCGCAATCTGTCTCTGTCAGTTCTCTCTCTCTGTTATTGACAAACCCAGTGACTGTAATCTATTCTGACCTACCTAATGTTCTCTATACAGGCTGACATGCTGAGGTCACAAAGCAACACCAAGCCTACGGTGAACGAACAGGACTTGGAGAAGCTGAAGAAGTTTACTGAAGATTTTGGTCAAGAAGGCTAATAATATCTTTGTACTCAAAAATAGGACTCCACTTAACAACTATCTTTACTCTCAGTTATGCTTCAGATCATTTGATTCGCCTTTTCAACTGCTGTGTCAAAAATGGTGGAAAATGTCACAGGTTTAATGGGCCAGTGGTTGCAGCAAATCAGTCTTACAGCTGACAAAAAACATTTATCCTTTTTTCACAGTCATAGATCTTTTTCTTAAAAAAATCAACCAACCAGTTGAGGAATCGTCTCTTTCAGCCACGTTAATCTATCAATCCACCGAGGCTTGTGTTTACATTATTTTTTTTAAGGGTTTTTCTTATTATATTTCAAACTGAAGCGTTTTTTTCTGAAACTGCATCACTGTTAGAAAAGTATGTGCAATGGCTACAGTGGGTAGATCCTGGCATCTTTCCATCACTACGTACTTTATGTAGTCTAAGGCAGATTTTAATACTTTGATTAACAGAACTGGCGTTGTGGTTGACATTTAACAGGAATTTATGCATTGAAGTCTGTGAACACCGGCAATCTTTTTTTCACTGTATACAAATCATTAATGGCTTCCAATAGGATCTTCTGGGATTTAAACTGATGTAGAGAAAATGAAAGAATTTTCTTATTCTGATATGCCATTGCATTTTCTTTCAGCCTTCTCCTGTTAGATTACTGACACTTTACTGTGTTCTAGTTATGTTCTGACTTATTTATAAATGAATATGCTCTAGCTGTGTTGCCTTTGGGTTTTAAATGTATTTAAGAATTTCCTTTGGGTTTGCAGGGGTTACATTAATAAAAAAAAAAGGTCACTTGCACTTTTCTTGTATTCTACTGGATATGTTCTGTGAACAGAAGTCTCAGGGCTAAATAAAGGAATGAAAACATTAACTTTGTAAATATGTTTATTTGTTAAAATACATCTCTTAGTTAACTATCATATTTCTATATTTCTAATGCAGTGTAAATCACAATTTAATTTCCTTATATGATAAGTGAATATTAATTTCACAGCAACAAACAAATTAAGACCTGTAGAAAAAATTACATCAATAAGCTGCTTGCAAAACATTTCTTATACATCTCTTAATTCAGTGTCAGTAGTGATGAAAAAATCTGTTTGAAATGTAGACCAAAATGTTTTCTATTGAGCAGACGTTTGGATTTTAAAAGCGGTCATAATTTATATGCTGAAAAAAAAGGGTCCTAGCCAAGTGAAATGTCTCAAGAGATTTACCTGATAAGGGTTTTTTTAAGTCTATGGAGATAAAAAAAACAAAAAAAAACCACATTAAATCAAAGGTATGATTGAAAAGCTGCCAATGAAAAAAAACACAAACCAAGCACTTATAAATCTCAAGGAGGGATGTCCCATTTCACTTCATGTAAATGCCAGGGTTACAATATAACAAACTATATAATGAAACCAATGTTCATCAAACGGGTCCCTCAGAAAACTACACTCAAAGTGATCATTGCTTTGTGTGCGTGTAATACTCATCTGAAGCTGCCTCCACCACTAATTACCTCAGGAGTCAAAGATACGATGCAAATTCACAATCAAAACAACAAAAAATTAAAATAGCAAAACATACAGTAAACAGAAATAAACACAAAAAAACCATCTTTGCACCGTGAAATGGAAACAAATTGAAAGGAGAGAACCTGAAACGTGCATGAAAGGAGTAGTGTCTTTTCTGTCATTTTGACAACTGAAAATTAAGTAATGCTTATATTACATTATGTTTTTTGGTTAAGAATATTCATATTCAGATAACACAAAGATGTTGGTAAACAGCAACATAGACTATATTTGAAAGTGCTGAGAGTACATGGTGAGTAATTCACTGCACATCACAATTATGCGTCAGATAGATGTAGCCCAACAGACACGTTTCATTCTAACTCACGTGATGATACAGAGAAGAGGCCATATAAATACAGGGGGAGAGAGTCACTGGCTGCTAGAAGTACATTAGTTCTGACGCTAGAATACAGAGAAGAGAGAGCCAAGTGCTAAACCGGTTGCCGCTCCAGCGAGCATGCCCAAAGCCACATCTCCTCCGTCGTCACGCTGTCGCTCCCGAATGATGACATGGTTCACTCCAGGAGCGACGTACCCACCTACAAAACACAAGTTTTATGATGGTAAGTTCATACAATTTAAACTCTGTTAAACTATTCTACCTTTTCACTTTATTCTCTGGTCACAAATAAGAACATCTAGATGGGTTTTTGTGACCCATTTGTTTAAAAATGGATTTAAAGTCCATGATACATTTTTATCTAAGTACCTGAAAAACTAATAAAGATTTTAGACTAAGCTGCATGTTTTTCTATTTGTTAATGAGCAAATGTTCTTATAGTAACTAAGATGGTATGTAATACTCTTGTTAAGCATCAGCATGACAGCACTGGTAATTACTGCATCAGAAATCCCATACTATGCACCATTTCCTCAGTATGGGAATCTCAGAAGTATGTTGACAACCAATAAGTTCAGTCACGTTCTGAGATGAGCCAGTTACTGATAAACAAATATTAGGCCTTTCAAAGTGGAAAGGTTTCACCTTTATACACACTTTACTTTTATACTTTTACACAGACTTCTTTTATAAGGATCAAATCCAGCTACTCCACTGCATAATGAATATGCATATTGTGAAGATGTCCACTTGTCGACAATCAAATTTAGGTCAGAGTATAGTTAGTCCACAATTTTGTTGTACATCTACAGTGACAATAATGGGCTATTCTATTCTATTCTAATTCAGAGCTTGGGCAATGTCCAGCTGTTTACCTTGGTATTGATAAGGATAAGCAACTGTGTAGGGCTGCCCATCAGCAGAGTATACGACCTGTGTGGCCTGTGTGGGCGGTGCAGTGTAGTCTCCATATGGGCCTGGGGCATAAACCTGGCAAAAAAAATTTCATTTAACAAAGTGACACAAACGATGTTACTGTATTAATAAACCATTTGTATTAGATGGCTTATGGAAGAAAGACTGGATTTGTTGGTTTTTGTTTTGTTTTACATTAATCACCGAGTTGCTTTTCACTTGTGATAGTCATGCTAAACCACAGACAAATGTTGTAAGTAGCACTATTTTCATAAAAGACTTTAGACCTGAAAAAGTAATTTTATTCAGTTATGAACATGAAAAGAGATGTATTAATACTGTTTTTCACCGGTTGGGGAGGATATTCCGAGTAGGGGGGAGGAGCAGATGCAATCACCTCCTGTGCAAAGCCGATCTGAGGAGCAGTGACCACCTAAAAATATCAAATAACAAAAATCAGCAAATGAAGCTTGCCAACACCAAAAAAACTCAAGCACATAACATTTAGATAAGTGAAAACAATAAAAAATATATCCAGTTTTCCCTCCCAGGAGGACAGTTCTTCTGCTGTGCTCAAGTCACTCTTAGTTCAGCTTTATTCAGAGCTTATTCAGGTAATGTGACAGAAAATGACAGACTGTCAGTCACAACAACACTAACTTTAAAAAATGTATAAAAATCTCACCATATTAATTCTGGCATCTTGAAGTGCCATTGTCCATGCCCTGCAACAAAAGCAGAAATTATGTCATCTTGAGTTAAAAATGTCTGTTCTAATTACCTGTACTTAAATACATCAAACGAATTTTATGACTCGGTGTGTATGTGCAGTCTTACAGAGCATCATCTGCACTGTCTGCACACAGGCTGATGACCCGTCCATCTCTGCACACTATCTGGAACAAGGCATCACGCGTCTTTCCCTCCGGTGGGTTCAGCTCTAAAAATGCAAGTGGGGTGGTGAAACATTTAAAATTAGTGCAAAGAGGTGGGTAATAATAGCATAGGGATCAGCCGCATGAGATCAACATTAAGCGTAAGACATGTACCCTGACATGCAGCGGAGTTGCGGATGTTAATGCAGTTGACCCTCATGTGGATGTCGTCCTCCATGTCGCACCGTTGTTGATCGTTGTAGAACACAAGTCGTCCATCAGCCCATAAGTCAAACCAGTTTCTTTTCCATCGACGCAGTATGGTACCTGACATAGTAAAGGTAGTTTGTTTATTTTTAATGTGACATCATCTTAACCATCTGAGTATCTGACATATTTATGGCTATATTGTTTTCTTATAGATGGGTGACAAATGAAAAGAAAAAAATACCCCTCTTTACTGGAGTAATGAAATATCATTCTTCCAACAAATATTCCGCAATTAGGTTGAGATCCAAAGTCTCCTGTGTTATCATTTTCATATCTCATCACTACTATCAGGCTAAAAATGTTTCATTGTAGGATACAGGTCATCTAAACCGCACACTTGACCCCACTTGCAGCATAAACACTAATAGATCCATTACTGTGGAGGTCAAGCATTCATGTTTTTCCTTTAATTTGTCTGTATACTCACTTTGTCGATGAAGCCAGCCACTCTTTACCATAGCCATCTTGGAAGTAACACCTACAGAATAAAATGTAAACACATTAGAGAGCATCTGTTATTACTGAGACACTAGGAGCATATGACTGGGTGTGGCATATCCAACATAAACCTCGTGACTGTTAGCACTATTAGCAAGTTCACAAATCTATTTTCAGAAAGTTATATAAGATAAGATAGGATAGGTTACGATAACAGCTCAAGGTAATATGGCCACATGGCCAGAAATATTAACACCATGTTTAGTTACTCTGTAGTCCCCCCATGCTTAGTTAGACAATGTTTAGGACATGACATTGGTGGAAGCCAGATAACGGACAGTTCTCTTGCTTTAACCAATGTTTAGGCTATTTACTTAGATGTCATCCTGGTTTTAAGACAGACTAGGCCAGTTGTGAGTAGGTCGTCCTCATGTTTAATAACTGCTATGCCACCCATAGCAACCCTGTTATAATGTGGATTTTATATGATATAAGTTATTTGATATGTAGGTTATCGCTAACCGTTAGCGGCTTTTTAATATAAACACGTCGCCATTACAAAGCTGACCTATCGGTTAACCGTGTTTATAATACGCTAAAACACAACTTGTTCTTTTAACCGACGGCATTAGTACCCGTACTTGTAAAAGCGCTGGATAAATTAGTTACCTACTTGATTTCTTGTATGCTTTTTGGGGGGAGAGTGATATCAAGCTTTACGTGGAGAAACAGCAAACACGGAAGTGAGATGCAAAAAAAATAAAAAGAAGAAGACTCCTTCCACGGAGAGGAAAAACCCTGACCGCTAAACTTAGCGGACACTGTACACAACGGAGGCCTTAAGCCACGCCCACAGAGCGTCTTCACGAATGTTCAGTCTTTCTGTGAGAGGGAGGTTTTTGTTTTGGATGACGTAACCTATCAGCTGACAGTGGTGGAAAGTGCTAGCAAACGGAGCGAGGGCGCGCTTGTTGAAGTTCGTTTCTAACGTTTGGCAATCACATGGCTGACGGCGAGGCTTGTGTTAATATTCCTCATGTTTATTAAACATGATTCCATTGGGAGTGTGTGTGTAACGAATTTGCCTGTTGGTTTCATCATGTCTGGCTGATACATTTTGTTAATTATGTATTAAATTGGCATAGAACGCGTATAAACTAGTATAAACACAGTAGCTGAGGAGATTGGGAGCAAAGTTATGTGTTCGTAATACTTGAGTAAATGAATAGTAGAAACTTTTTTTTTTATTACATGTGAGGTACCAAACTTAAAAAGTTGTGCCCTGTCCTCCAGCACGCATGTTCGGAGTGAAGGCACGCTTGGGGTAAACTGTCACTTCCTGTGTTTTTGTGAGCCTCGCTTCATTTAATTCGGCGAAGCCTGTGACTGCAGATAAACTCTCATTACTCCAAGCCAACTGACCAACGGGCGACCCAGGGTTACAAAACAAACCCAACCTCTCTGGCCAACAGTTTGAGGAGCTAACGAGGGTAACGCAGAAGCTAAACAGCTAATTCGAAATGGCGACGGCAATATACTTGGAACATTACCTTGACAGTAAGTATCCAGAATGTGGTAAATTTCTGTCAACAGATAGAAAATGCAACTTTTAAAGGTTTAATTGATTATAAATTTTTGGACAGCGGTTTCAATGCAGTGCGTTTGCAACTAACAAGCTGTTAGGTCATTAGCCCGCCAGCTAACTGGTTAGCATCGTGATATTACCTTAGGAGTGATAAAGGTGGGGTAGGTAAGCTCTTAATGTCTCTTGTCAGATTCAGTCAAAAGGGAATGTAACAATTAACTGTTTTCACATATTTAGGAAAACTGACTGTAGGTTGCAACCGTTTCTGATTCATGCGCTAGCAATGTTGGAGCAGCCTGTAGCTACGCAACTAGCATTAGTTATATAAGGGCATTTAAAGATAAATTGTTATATTAACCGTCTTTATATTTAAGCTAGGTTCATTTTAGTCACAGTTTGTGTTTTTATATAGGAAAGCATTTACAACTTGTTGGTTACCGCGTTTCCCGTAACAGTTTACGCGCCGGGGCGGGGTATTTGAAGTGCGTCACATGGTGTACAGAGTGTATTTACTTGACAGTTGTTGTTATCATGAGCCCTTAATAATGTCTGCTTTTGGGACAAATGTAATACATGTGAAGCGTTATTTTGTACAGACAGGTTGTTACACTACAACATTCTGCAATTCATGCACACATTGAGTGTATGGTTGTGATGGTATTTGTGTTGTGTTTAATGTGCAGATTTGACCTCAAGTATTTTAAATGTTGTATGAAATGTTATATAAGTATAATGATAAAATAAATTTTAGCCTTTAGCATTAAAGGTGAAGAAGAGAATGCATTCAGGATGGAGTGGGCAGAGACAAGTGTCAGAGCAGATTTATGACAGAAGGATAGCAGGAAGACTGAAAGGGTTGAGTAGGTGGTAGTGAACACTAACAAAAAGACAGAAGGTAGTCAAGCTAAAGATTATGATTTGCATTGGGAGTGACCAGGTTGGACAAAATTAGACCCATAAAGAGAGGAGGTAGAACAAGAAGGGCTTCAGTGTAAAGCTTAATGATTTCTAGATTGTAATTAATGTCATAATAACCTCCGCTCTTTACTTCTTATTTATATTTCTTTGATTTTGAAGCATTCAGTTGAGTTTGTGCATTTGACTTTTTAAAAAGCCATTACAGCACAGGTTATAATTAATTAAGTGTGATGATTATGTTCAGAAAATGTAATTGGAATGAACTGTTAGGCATTAATATCATCTAATCTTTTCTTTAGGTATTGAAAACTTGCCATGTGAGCTACAAAGGAACTTCACTTTGATGCGGGACCTGGACAACAGAACTGAAGGTGATAATTTAATCTCTTAACATTACAGTCAATAAAACGCTCTATGGACTTATACAAAGTAAACAAATGGATCTGACAGTATAATCTGTGATACCTGAAAACCCAGTTTAGCCAGGCTCCTTATGCATTAGGTTGTACCACTTACCAGTAGTCTTGGACAAACAGTTGTCAATAGTTTACATCCACTCACTTTCGACCCTTTGTGACTAGAGAAAATCCAAAATATATTCAAACTTGTGCATCCAAGTCTTGTTTTATAAGGGTATTAAAGATTTATGCTATGCAGTCATTCCACCCTGGAATATGAACAGTTCAAGGAAATCATTTAAAGGAAATCATTAATTCATAGAAAGAGATACAAACTCTATATATACATTAAGGTTAAAGGCATATTAAGTTGGCAGATTCTAATTTCAGTATAATTTACAGAAATGAACAGGATTATTAAATTATTAGATTTTGCTATGGAGTTCAGAGCTCTTGTGGGAAAGTGACCTACAAACCAATCAGATAATAGTATTCCTTGTTGCTGTGGTAAATCTTTTCCCACCTTAATGTATATCAATGTTACAAACATTAGGTTGCAACATACTGATATGTTAGATTTGCATGAAAACAAATAATTTATTCAATACAAAATATATATATATATATATTTTTTAATCTTTTGTATTTTTTTATATTTTTTAAATATCAAAATTTAAACTTAAATGATTAAAACATTTGACCCTGTTGTAGCTCTATGCAAACTTACCATGGCATTCATGCCTACAATAACTGTATGAAAACTTCTCACCATAACTGTAAATAGGAAGCTTACATGTAATATTTTATCACTAGTTTTATTCAGCACTATAATAATCATGTTGTTGTGCAGAAAAGAAAGGAGAGATCGACAAACTGGCTGAGGAGTACATCGCAAATGTCAAGAATCTAGCTTCTGAGCAGAGAGTTGAACACCTGCAAAAGATCCAGAATGCCTACAGCAAGTGCAAAGAGTTCAGTGATGACAAGGTCCAGCTCGCAATGCAGACATATGAAATGGTTAGTCCGAAACAATGTGTCTCCTGTCACTGTCCACTGATTCTAATGTCATATTATTCTTGTTTTTTGTCCCTGTTTATCAGATTTACATCATCAATGTGTACATGTACTCAGATTTAAATATGCACAATATCTTTCTTCCGTAGGTGGACAAACATATCCGCAGGCTGGATGCAGATCTGGCACGGTTTGAGAATGAGCTCAAGGAGAAACTAGAAGTGAGCTATGACAGTACAGATGGCAGAGGTTTGAAAAGTAAGCTGAGTGACTGCACGCCTTTGATCATAAACGCAACAAAAGACAAGAGTTTTAAGCGTGTAATAATGCAAATATTTTCCCCAGAAAATGATGTGCGAGGGCTGAGAGAGAAGCGTGGATCCAGGGGAAGAGGAAGGAAAGGTTCAGATGAAGATTCTCCCAAAAAGAAAAAGATGAAAAACAGGTAAGTTTGAACCAGTGCTTCAATCAAACTCAAGTTTACTGGATAATCGGCTCATGTTTATATTTAGTTCTAACCATGCTCTGTATGTTGGTCTTTTAGCCCAGACTTGAGTGACGCTCTCCTGCCTATGCAGCCATCAGACGTGTTGGACATGCCGGTCGATCCAAATGAACCTACATACTGCCTGTGTCATCAGGTGTCATATGGAGAAATGATAGGATGTGATAACCCAGATGTAGGTTTTCACTTATAATTTTTTCTTAACCTCCTAAGACCCGAACTCTTCTACGGCATGCATTTTTAATTTCTCTTTGATATTTGGGCATATTGGGGCCCAATGAATGTAAAAACAAAGAATTTTTTTTTTACCTTATTTTTGTTTTTAAGAAAAATAAGAGCCACATATGAGGATATTCGTTTAAAATTGTGATAGAACAGTAGCTGTATAATGTCCTCGTAAGTGGATACCAAGCCCTTGTAGAGCAAAATTCAGTATTTTGGTCTAAATAACCAAAAATGTGATGTCCACATATGTGGACGCCAGGTCCTAGGAGGTTAAAAATGAAAATGGAAAAAAAAAAACCCAAACAAAATCCACTTCCAAAACAACTGAATGCTTAAGACAACTTTTTGCTTGTAATAAAGATTTCAAGCACAAATGTCCGATGCCATGGCTACAGCAATTGCTCTATATTACTTTTACTTGAGCCAAAATAATGCAAAGCCTATTATATGATAAACACTGTCTATTTAAAATGACATGAATTTCTTTACTAGATTTGCTAAATAAAAGAAAACAAAAAACAAAAGGAAAAAAACGTTAGTAGCAAAATAGGGTTACAGCGAACAACTAATAAACCTCCACAGTGAATAGGGATGTGCAATTGTGTGCATATGATTTGATCAAGAAATGTTAAAAAACAAACAAGAAAATGGATACATTTATTTTTTCCTACACTCTAATGTGTTTCAGAGTGTGATAATAAAACAAGACAGATAAGTCTGAGCTGATTTAATCTCTCGTAGATCTTTAACTTGACCTCACAGCTCACATGTATTCACACTGCATTAACTATATGGCTAGATTGGACTTGCTGGGATTAAAACTGCTGCAAAAAATGTGTGTAAATTTCATCATTCCAGATACAGTTTCAAGTGGCCGATTAAAAATATAACCAAACACAGAAACTGTTCTCTGCTACATTGTGCAGCTCTCGTCAGTTTTCTGTTAGTCTGTGGATATCTCAGGTAGCACAAGGTTATCTAGACACCGGCACAGGATGATATTTGCATTCCTACTCAAGGCTTAAAGGAAGTTCTATAGCACGGGGTGACTCCAAATTACCTAAAAAAGGTGAGAAGAAAGACAACCAGATGATGATGAGTGTACTGTGACAGAGAGGCACAGCATGACGGAGGCATCACAGGAGCGGCCGAAACAAGAAAGAGGAGGAAGGTGTTGGTGAAGGTCTTCGAGGACAGAGAGGGGGTTCAGCTAGAGTCTTCCACTATACCACATGGGACAAACACATCACTAGGCGTGCCTGGAGAAGAAAGAAAGCCAATGTCAAACTAAATAACGTATTTATCATTCAGCACTGATTATAGGACAGGGCTGCAGACACAGACTACAGGGGAAACTCCTCTGATTACAAAAAGAAGGCAGATTTTATAAAAGTCTATGGGAAAACAACCCCTCAGCTCCCCTTATCTATCACCTGTGTAAACACTTTCCTCATGAGCTTATGGTTTCAGCTGACAGTCAGAGGTTTTATCTAATAAAACACACTGTTTGTTTTGTAAATTTTGATCCCAACAAAAGTGAAAAACAACGATAAAGCAGGGTTTTCTTTAGGCAAGGCCTAACAAGACTGACCAGTATGGTGCTCGGCCCTGGTTTTAAAACTAGGATGGGTAACATCACTCTGCTCAAAGCTTCACACCAATACACCCTGACCTCACTATCCATATGGTGGGTACGTCCAGCTATCATATACAGTCTATAGTTCAATGGAGACTGTGGGATAAATATTATTGTAGCTCATTAATTCGTTTCAAGTCTCTGATAATTCCAATATGGCAGCCAGTCAGTACTTTCTTGTTAAAGAACTATGTCCCCATAGGTTAAAAGATAAATATAAAGTAATGCACCTCGTCTGAAAGCTGGGATTTGTGTGTTGCCTTAAAAAAAGAGGGCTCAATGGACCCAGTGTGCACTGACTGTCTTCATTCCATCCTGTTCAGCTGTAACACTGCTTTGCTTCATCTTTATAGCGCTCTACCAGCTCAGAATACATGGACCGAACTGATGGCAAAACTCTGGTTAGCTGCTGATGACCTGCTTGCCTAGCATGACTATTTTAATGCTTGGACCAATTTCTCGAAGTCAGTTTGAGATCTGAGTTTTCTAACTCTCGACACATTTGATAAAAGTGGTCGAAAGCAGGTGTGAAAACTAAAAATGAAAGTCACTTCGAGTACTTGACACGGGAAATCCTGAGGGGCCGTTGTTGTGCCAAAAAGCGAGTGTCTGCCAAAAACTGATTTTCCGGTATTTGCCAAAAACTGATTGCTCATATTTAAACTGCTATAAGTAACTTGTTGGGCTATAATATGTGAAACATATGTCAAATGCATCCCTCATGGATGACATAAAATCATCTTGAGCCACAAACAACATTCGTGTAACAAGGTAGAAGCCGCAATCAGTTTTTGGCAGTGACTTTTATATAACCTTTATTTATGCAGTTACAAAAATCTCATTAACATTAAAAATGTCTTTTGTAAGAGTAAGTTGGCCAAGAGGACAGAAGAAATGGCAGCAAATATTACAATAGTTCTGTAAAAATATTTTAAGTGGGGATAAAGGACCGGATTGGTTATAATGTAAGTACAATAACACAGAGTTATAAAGATACTTGAAGAACAGATAATTTTTTAATTCTATATATAACCCCTTTGTAAACCCTGTTCACCGAAGTCTATTTACCAACATACGTAAAGATATTACACAGAAAAAATACACAGA
>VUQQ01067477.1:0-11564 GCA_015108535.1 Steatocranus sp. 'ultraslender' AB-2019
AGCACTTCTAAACTCAAGTGCAACTAATAAGCATTCACACACATTCACACTTCGATGAACGCATCGGAGGGCAGTTTGGGGTTAGTATCTTGCCCAAGGATATTTGGCATGCAGACTGGAGGAGCCAGGAATCGAACCACCAACCTTCCAATCAGTAGCTGATCTGCTCTACCACCTGAGCCACAGCCCATATTTTTGTGTTTTGGGTTAATTTGGCATAAATCTGAATCTTCTGAGCGTTCTGTGAATGTTGTTTAAATTTCTAACTGATCTGTGTTCTTAAGGTGATCATTGGAGCTTTGGAGAGCAGTGGAGACATTGTGTCTGTCTCCTGCTGTGACAACGAGATCTTCATCCTGAAAGGAGATCGTGACATCATCCGCCTGTCCAATAGCCCCGAGGGTCTTGCCTCCAACTGTGAGCAACTCCAGCACTACCAGTATAATATCACAGGAGCATAATACTGCCACTACTACTACTAAAAGCCCATTGCCAGTATAATCTCACCAATTCTCTTTTTCACATACCCTCAGTGTTGGACCTCTCTGTCTGTCTGTCCTCACCCTTGACCACACCCACCATCCTCCGATCAGTCGGATCAGTGGAAACTGCTCAGCCAATCAGAACCATGGCCATCATTACAGAGGGAGGGGGAAGAGAGGATGGCGAAGGAGGGGAGGGCAGACAGGAGAAAGCAGAGGAAGAAGAGGAGGGAGGAGTGGAGGAAGTGGAGGAGGCAGAGGAGGAGCAGCAACTGGAGGTATGGCTGCTGCTGTGGTTTACCTGGATTCCTGGGACAGCCTGCAGTAACCATACCTGTCCTTTTTGTTAGGGTAACCAGGTGTGTTTGGTCATGTTTCTAGGTGACTGAGCTTGGCCAGCTGTCCGGTTTGTTTGCAAGTAGCTCTCGAAACCGCAGCAGTTCCATCACTTCATGGGACGGTCTCCATGGAAACGCTCCAGCGAGCAGTTCTTGCGAGCTGACATCCAGACGTTACAGCGCCCCCCTGGGTCAGGAGCAGATGCAACAGGAGCTGGTGGTAAAGCCCATCAGAGTGAAGAAGAAAAAGAGGCGACGACAAGGCAAGTGTGACTCCTCCCACTCTGTAAAGCATTTTACCACTTTATAACCAATGGGACTCAGAGCAACAGTTTGAACAGGAGACCAGACAGACAGGTGAGTGTGTGATTCTGACTTGTCTCTCTCTCCTCAGACAGCGGCGGTGCGACCCGCCTCTCTGAGAGCAGCTGTTCAGACTCCATGTTTGTAGTTCAGGACGGGAGTGTCAGTGACGGAGGAAGTGGAACTCCTCTGAGCGACCGGGTCTCCCTCGTTGGAGTGGATTTTCAGAACGAGAACTCTCCAGACCACCACCCAAATCAGGGCCCCTGGGAGACGAGAGTCTCAGAGAGAGGCATGAAGGAAGAAGAGGAGGTGGAGGCTTCTTCCCACCAGACTGGGTGAATATCTGAAGATGGTGTTGTTCTGTCTGATCTGCACCACCTGCTGACCGGATTTTCTCTTCCTCCTGTTTCAGCTCCCTGCTCCTCCCAGGCCTGGAGAACCAGCCGGACCCTGGTGCTGAGATCGTACCCCCAACACCTGATGTGGATCTGCTGCTGGAGTGCACCTTCTCCTACATGCAGAACACTGAGGAAGCAGAGGAGTTGCCAGATTGTCAGCCGGTGGAGCCGGACGAGTTTCTTAGCCCTCTGATTGGGCCGGAGGAGGAAGAGGTGTGTCTAAGCTGAAGGTTCTGACAAACATTCATGAACATGTGACTTGTGTGTAAATACAGCTGCTGTTACAGCTGAGGCCCACCTACATTTCCAGGGATCACACCTGCTCAGTCATCCCCCGTGTTTTGGTAAGATGTATCAGCAAGAGTTTCTATTAGTAATGGTATCAGTATCAATAAAGTCTTAACAGGTCAGGGTTTGAGCCTGAAACTCATCTGTGGATCTGCGTGTTTAGCACAGGTGAAGTTAATTTTCCCTCTGTGCATTTAGGACGATGTCCAGGCGCCCTCTGCTGGTATGGCAGACCAAATGTTCCACTCTACCGTGTCCAATTTGGACAGGAAGCCCAGTTTGTCCAGCGATGAAGACGATGACATTTACAGCCACACGCTGCCCCCTGCTGGTAATCCTGTGGACACCCTCACCTGCCTGACCAATCCAACGGAGAATTCGCAAGACCAGGATGGCCAGGAGAGAGACCGGCTCAAACCTGACCAGGTTAGACAGAAACCTGACTAGGTGAGACTTACACCTGTGCAGAGAATCCTTCATGTCTCCTACGAATGTGTCTTTTAGTTGGCGGAAAGCTGGATGGGGTACTCAGGACCAGGATGTGGGATACTGAGCCTGCAGGTGACGGACAGGTAGGCTGTCTTGATCCCTCAGGTGATGAGCAGGTGAGTGCAGATGTGTGACAGGTGTTCCTTTTCAGGTATGTGTGGTGTCTGGACTTTAAAGGTGGGCTGTTCTGCAGCCCTCTGCCTGAAGCTGGACTCACTTGGCAGCGCTTTGAGGATAACGTCCACCAGATGGCATTATCGCCTTCAGGTAAGCGATAATGTCTTTACTTGCTGATGTCATTGTTGTTTTATAGTGAGTATACTGTTACCTGTGTAGGTGAACTATTTCCATATTACCTGTCTAACCCTGCAGGTAACCTGTTGTGGAAGGTGGAGCAGAAGAGCCTGACGGCGTTCGCGTGTGCAAAGTTTTCGGCGAAAGGAAAACGTCACTGGTACAAAGCTGTGGAGCAGGCGGCATTCGTCGCTCTGAGTGATGACTCTGCCTGGATCATCAGGACCAATGGGGATCTCTTCCTGCAGACGGGTAACTACGCACCTGTACAAATGGCTCTGCCTGAATGTCACAGTAAACTCTTTGTTTTTACAGAACTACAGCTGAAGCATTTCCTGTCTAACGTGTGAGTTCCCTGTCAGCTGATCCTTCAGAGGTCTGTGTTGGTGGATTAGTCTTCATGATGTCGCTGCAAACTTTTTTAAAAACAAAGCAGTTGAGACACACAAATATTATTCCACTTGCAACGTCATCAGTCACCTGAGTGCCTGAGCAGGTGTTGTCACCTCCTCTGATTGCTTCAGGAAGTTCTAAACTCACTGAGAGGAAAAAACGTGATTCTCTCTTTCTTCTTTTTTTTTTCCAACATCCACAACTTTATGTAAACACATACGGCTGTAAAGTGTGTGTGTGACCAGCAGAGTGCGCCTTGCCATAGAGGTTTCACCTGCCTCCAGCTCTGCTGTTAGGAGAGACTAGGATTAAACAAAATCAACCCAGATCAATAAAACAGGTTCTGAGGAGAGCTCTGCTCACCGTGACTGCTGAACATCAGTAAGGTCAGAGCTCCTCCTCTCCACCACACATGATCAATCTGCTCGACCCCATGACCATCGGTCATAAAACCAAACCAATGAAAAGCCACCGATCAGGCTGCTCTTAACCAACCAGCCCGAGAGCTTAAACCAGGCTGACCCTTTACGTCAGATAAGCTCTGTAATGAAACTCTTACACTGTGTGTCTCAGGTCTGAGCGTGGAGCGGCCCTGCGCTCGCTCCATCAAGGTGGAGACCCCCTGCGTGTTCAGCCAGGTGTGTGTGCGGGCAGGTGTGGTGTGGGCCCTGAGCGAGCACCAAGCTTTATTCTACCGAGAAGGCCTGAACAGCTACTGCAGTGAGGGTGAGGGCTGGAAGTACGACACCATCAGGTACTGTTACTGTAATACTATCATAGGTCTGCAGTACTACTGTAATACTACTCCATTACTGCAGCAAGGATAGAAAGTATAACATATTTATGGATAGAGATGGGAATTCTGGTTCCATTATCGATTTCATCGACTGTCATTGGCTCCAATTTGACAGTCATCACCATCTCTAAGCAGCATATCAAAAACATGACATTAATGCATATTAACGCCATGCTGCGTAGTTAAATGTTTGTTGGAGGTGTTTCCGCTCTTTGTTGTGATCAGCGTTGGGGTCATTACTCAAAAAAGTCATTTTTTAAAGTAATGCAGTATGTTACCTAATTACTTCCAAGAGGAAGTCATTCTTTACACTATTCGTTACATTACTATGGCATTTCTCTGTAAAACAACCCGAAACACACTGTTAAACAGTAATTATGAGACAATATTAAACTTCAAGCTACAGCCCCACACACCAACACAAATATCTGTCCTAATGAGGACACACATGTTTCTCTTAGTATTTGGGTATGAACACAAAGCCGATAGCACAAAGAGATGTGAAAGTGATTCATGTAGGCTCTTTACCTGACAATATAAAGTGAGTTGAGGCGACTGTTGTTTGGAGTTTTATAAATATACAAATTGAAAAAAACGAGGCTGCAGCCTGACTGCCCATCCGTTTGTTACCTGATGAAGTTCAGCAACAGCTGGCTTCACCGCAGCTCACAGTGCGTGGCTGGGGTCAGCTGTTACTCAGGCTTAGCCAAGAACCCAAAGTGACGGTAACTTAGTGTTAGCATGCTGTCTATGCAGTTGTGTTAGCAGCATTACACAGTTGCTTCAGTCCTGGATGCAGATTTCCATTTTACCATTGCCATCTCATCCTTTTGTGCAATAAAAACAAGCGTTATGTCCATATCCACGGGGGACACGCCCCGCTATTTTCCTCCTCTGAGAACTCAAACCAGCTGATTGTAGTGCACGAGCTGATAACCCTGATCAACAGGCCAGCTGACTAACAATTACAAGGAATTGAACTACTTAATCTTGTACTACTACTACTACTGTAATACTATTATACTACTACTATACTTCAGTAATACTATGACATTTGCATCAGATGACAGCAGTCAACTTGAGGCACTTTACACAGTACAGTAAACACTAAAATATTAGAGAAGAAACAGAGCAACAATCAACGCCTATGAGCAGCACTTGGTGACTGCGGAGAGGAAGAACTCCCATTTAACAGGAAGAGACCTCTGACAGAGCTGTTGGATGTGAGAAGGATTTTGAATCTATTTTTGGAGCCGGTGAAGAGAAGCTGGTGTGGGAGAAACACTGTCTTTCTGGAAGCGGTGTGAACTAGCAACACAGGTACACACCATCAGGTACACTCCTCACCACCTGTGTATGTGTGTGTGTGTCACAGTGAGGCTCAGGGTCTGGAGCTGATGTGCGTTGCCCTGGGAGACGGTGGGACGGCATGGGCTCTGGATGCCAGCGGCAGCCTGTGGTTTCGGACTGGCGTGTATTCGTCCAGACCGCAGGGCGAGGACGATCACTGGTGGCAGGTGAGCCTGAGCGTCTGTACGACAAACTGTATGTTAACAATGACAGCCAAAGAGGTTTCCACCATTAGGGTCTCTGTTGGAGGCATTCTGGTTCAGCCCGTGTCTCTCCTTCAGATCAGCATCTCGGACTACGTGGTCTTTGATCAGGGAAGTCTGTTCCAGACCCTGCTGCAGGCCACGCAGAGTGTTGCCACGGTAACCAGAGCACCCATGGAGCGCGTTGTGGCCTTCCTGTCACAGTACTCCCAGTGCCAGCCAAGCCTGGTCAGCGCCAATGCCAGCGGAGTCTGGGTGGCCTCGGGCCAGAACCAGCTTCACCTAGCACGCGGCAGCCTCGTGGGTTAGTAAAGTCCAGTAGAGTCCACTGATGTCCAGTAAACTCTAGCTGGCTCTAGGCTGATTTGTCTTTTTGTCTCAGGAACTTTCTGGCAGAACGTAGTTCCCAGAGGAACTGTCTCTGCCACCAGGTGGACCTTCATCACATCTTCAGCGGTGCCTCACAGAGAAGGTAACATAGCTGGACACACCCATACCTGAGCCCTGTACCAAGCATAACCCTATCCCCGTGTCACCTGATTTTCAGGTACCTTCCTGTGGCTGGCTCAGAGCAGGAAGGACTTGTTCTGCGTTTGGGATCAGGATGGAGAGCTCCGCCCCTCGTCAGTCCTTTTACCACCTGAGGTAAACACACCTGCCACCTGTCTGTGTCTTAAGGGTTACCTGTGTCTTCATCTCATGGCATGCTGTGTGCGCTCAGGTGGAGCTGACTCACCTGTCCGCCTGCCGGGATGCTCTGTGGGGGCTGGACATGCACGGCCGGGTCAGCATTCGGACTCTGTCCCCGTCCTGCCCTGCCGGACTGCATTGGACGCCCCTGGACCTGAGCCAACTCGGTGCGTACCTGAACTCATTCTGATACTTCTGTGTGCGAGTGGGTGAGCCCATCAGATCAAAGCTCAAAACTCATTGGCTGATGAGTTGTGACTGCCAAGCTGTAATTTAAAACAAACAAAACGTGTCAGTGGGGGTGTCCAAATTCAGGGGCTGCATCCTCCTGAGGCCGCATTTGTAGAACGGTTACGTCACAGCGACGCGCCGAAGGCTGTCTCAATTTGTAGACTCCTCCGAATCCGGCTGACAAATGCGTCCTCCTTTTCCCCAGAAATGAAAGATGGGTCGGGCGTGTCCTTCGTTGCCCACCATATCCCAGAATTCATAGCGTGCCCCAGCCAGTTCCAGTTTTCAACAATAGCAGGCGTTGTAATATTACTCTTATTGGGTCACAAAATAAACTTTTAAGATATTTTCACAATGTGGGTGTGTAAACTTCAAATATCTGCTCGGTTTATCAAGACATCACGTATTTGCAAAAGTGCTCCGATGTTTTCGGAGACATCTGTTACCCACCAGCTCGACAGCTAGCCAGGGCGATAACAGCGAACTCCCCGCACATCGTTTTCAAACCCCTGCACACTTTCACTACTCAGGTTAAACATGAGTCACTCAGATAACTTAAAAAGTTATTGTTTGGCTTTTTTCAGTGTTTTATTCGTTCCTGAGTAAATCGGTTTGGTTGAGATTAAAGTTCTAGTTTTCACACAGCTGAATAAACATCAAACAGAAAACTGATTAAACAGAAGTGTGAGACGGTTGAGAAATTACTCCAGTGTCCTGTTATATTTTAGATAGCAAGGCGCAGACGGCCGAGTTAAACTCCACCGAGACAGCGGTGACGCAAATCTGAAGGCTAGACCGTCCAATTTCACAGCCGTTTACTTCCAACCCACCCAACCTTCTGAGGACCCGGGCCACTTAGAATGTGAAGGACGGGTCCACAAGAGATGCAGCCTCTATTATATAACAAACCTAAAAACAGGACGCAGCGACACACTTCCTGTTCTTTTATTCACGTTTTTGTTTCATGTTTTTTGCATTTCTTCTCAACAAGGAAACTTTATTTGTGACAAATGAGTGAACATTAACGTGATTTTAAAAACTGCTGTGAAAGGGATCAGCAAGAAACATGCACGCACACACAGCAGCTGTGTTTCTCTGTCACACTGACAGTTGGAACTTGTGTAACAGGGCGGCACTTCATAGGTCAGTGTGTGTGTCTGTGAGTGTGCGTCACACTGCGACCTGTCTCAGAGGTCCGGTCTGTTTTTAGCCCACTGACCTTCTCACTATCTCAGGTCACATGACTGGCGTCCTCTCTGGAGTCAGCGGTCTCTTGTAACGTTTCAGTTTCACGCAGAGAAAAACACAGCGACTTCAGACGGGTGTTGGTTGCTAAAACAACAGTTACTGTTTGTTTTGAAGCTGGGAGAAAGTCATTTAGCTCCTCCCACCAGCTCACACAGATCCAATGAGAATCTTATTTACAAAGAACACATGATGTCACACACTTTGTGATGTCACATGTTCTTTCTTTATTAAAAAATGATAAACCCGTGGGTGTGTGTGATCACAAATGAGTGATTTAACTGAACTATCAGTTTGTCAAATCTTCCCGTGTCTGGTCAGGTTTCCAGTGTTGAGTCAAATTATGCCGCAGGCTTCCCTCCTGGGCAGCAGAGTGGTTAGCACTGCTGCCTCACAGCAAGGAGGTCCCGAGTTCAGTTCCACCATCAGGCTTTTGGATGTTCTCCCTGTGTTTGCGTGGGTTCTTTCCGGGTACTCCGGCTTCCTCCCACAGTCCAAGAACACGCAGTTAGTGGGGCTAGGTTAAGAGGTAACACTAAATTGCGCATGGGTGTAAGTGTGAATGGTTATCTGTGTCAACAGCCTGGCGACCTGTCCACGGTGCACCCCCCACCCCAAGAAGGGATCAAAATGTTCTACTGTTACTTTAAAAAATAAAAAGGGTTTTCAGGTCGTGTTTAATCTGTGCTCCTTGGTCAGGCTCAGATCAAACTGCTCTCTTTTTCATATGAGTCCAGGAGAAGGTTTCAATGTTTCCCTTTGTCACGATGAGCTCAGGTAAGACGTCACCTGTGTGTTACAGGAAGTGTGCGTCTGGTGAGCGTGAGCTGTGGCAGTCAGAACGTCTGGGCCGTGGACAGCCGAGGAGTCGTTTACTTCAGAGTCGGGACGCAGCCGCTCAATCCCAGCATGATGCTGCCGGCCTGGATCCAGATCGAACCACCTGTACAGGTAACATCGAACCACAGGTAAACCCGCCTAACTTCAGCAGGGTCATTTTCAGGTGCTTTGAATACTAAGTGCTTGTATGAATATGGGTCAATGAGCCGAGTTGTATAAAGTGTGTAGAGTAGAAAAGCTCTTCATAAGAAGTCTGTGAAGGTTCTCAGTCGCCCAGGTCATCGTAGTCTATGGAGCTCAGAAAGACAAATGTCTGGACTTCTTTAAGTCCTGGGTCATTCGACCTCAGTAAGTCACATGATAGGGTGGGGCTAGGTCTCACAGTGGGTTCACCAGAAACCATGGCTGATTGTGACCCATACCTGTTTTGACAGCTTGACTCGTGTGATTAGGTAGAGGATCAATAGTTGGTCCATGACCATTTTGGGGGGACACTCCCATAGGGCTTAGCATCTGGACTGCACCAGTTGCTCTCAGTAGTCAAGAAGCTTCTCGGATGAAACGTCTTCAAGAAACTTGAAGAAATCCAGACACTTTTCTTTCAGAGCTCCTTCGAGTCTACGTAAGAAGTCCATTTACCATTCGTTTAAAGCCACCAGATATGAAAAAAAATGAACTAAATGTTATTTGAGAAACAAAAAATTAATTAAATAATAATTGTATTTTTTAAATTCAGTTCATTAAAGAAGAGTCAAAATTATAATTATGAATAAAAGTAATTTAAATAAAATGAAGTCATATTTATCTTTGAGTCCACCGTGAGTGTGATTTCATCAAATCTGCCAGAAAAACATTAAAACATGATTTTTAATGAGAGTAAAGATTTGATCAAAACCTCTCTCACACCTCGTTCTCTCCACCTGTAGTTTTCCCTTTATTAACTTCCTGTTTCCTGAAGGTAAAGCCTCAGAAGCAGTGACACTTGTCCAGGTGACTGTGATGTCTTGTCTTTCCAGCCGATCGGAGTGCAGCTGATGAGCATTCAGACGAGTCCTAATGACAGGCTCCTCTGGGCGCTCGACAACAGAGGAAGCGTTTTCGTCAGGACCGGGCTCAGCGACGAGATGCCCGTGGGGACAGACTGGGAGCTGGTTCCAGGTACTCACCTGTGTGATGTCATCTCCCACCTACACCTGTCTGTCTGTGAGTGTGTCTTACTGTGTGTGTGTGTGTGTGTGTGTAGGTCTGGCTGTGAGTCAGCTAGTCCTCAGCTGTCGGACTGCGTGGGTTCGTTGCATAAACGGAGATCTGGCTCGCCGCTATGGCGTCTCTGAACGAAACCCAGCCGGAGATTACTGGAAGAAGATCCCTGGGAATGCCAGCTGGTTCACTGGTAAGACTGGTTTATTCTGTTTTATACTGGTGCACTGATACTTGACACAGCTGTGTCTCAGGTGTGTTTCTCCTTCTCTGCAGTCACTCCAGAGGATGAGTTGTGGGCAGTGACTCAACTTGGTGGATTGTCCCATCGGCTAACGAAACTCCTCCCACAGACGGCCCTCAGACCCCCCCCCTCAAGCCCCGCTCTTGGAGGGGATGATGTTGATGACGAATGGGAGCTCATCTAACCTGTGACATCACAGCGTCGCCTGACAGTGCTGTGACACATCAGTGACAGCACTTCCTCTTCCTTAGGGACAGACAGGATGTGACATCACATCTGGGCTTCCTGTGATGGCTGCCACTCAGGTAGGCCAGGTCGTTGCTGGGAAATGAAGTGAATGTTTTATTTAGGTTTTAACAGGAAGCACTTTAACTGCAGAAGGGAGGGGCAGGGTGCCCCCTGAGATCAGTCCTGATTGGATCCATTCTACTTGGTTCTTTTTTTAACTTATTCTAACGGGGTCATTGTAAATAGAGATGTTAAAGGGATGTGTCACTGACTTGAAGCGGCTCCACTCTCTTCCTCTGAGGCTCATTAAAAGTCGTGGTTACCATGGTATAGACAGGAGCTCCGCCCACTAACACAGCAGCATGAAAACATGTAAAAATCCTCCGGAGACTCAATCAAAAACAGAAATCGGGACTCTAACAGCAGTGTAGTTCTGGTGTTGGCCCAGGTGTCTAGTGGACCTTTAAGCACAGCCTGATTGTCTCTGACAGTGTTGCCATAGGATCTTAAGCAGCTGCGATGTCATCCTGTGTAGACTGATTGGACAGAGTCAGTGTAAACTCACCTGTTGTGTTTCATCCATTAACTTAATAAACACATTTAAACACTGATGCAGCGTCAGCTTATTAAATGGTTATTGATTGGATTGACAGAATTTCAAGGAAAAACAAATAGATGTTTTCTGCCTTCATGTTTCAGCTGAGATCAACAAACCAACAAACTCTCCAACAAACAGTCTAATCCAGGGGTCGGCAACCC
Source organism: Steatocranus sp. 'ultraslender' AB-2019 (assembly GCA_015108535.1). NCBI lineage: Eukaryota > Metazoa > Chordata > Actinopteri > Cichliformes > Cichlidae > Steatocranus > Steatocranus sp. 'ultraslender' AB-2019. The sequence goes on from VUQQ01067477.1 coordinate 10,775, forward strand.
TGGGCACGTGTGCCACAGCTGGCACGCTAAGGGTTAGCTGATGGCACGACACGCAGTGAATTAATCTGAGAAGGTGCATTAAAAAAATAAATGGCTGGGCCGGTGGTACACATTGCAGATTAGCTCGTGTAGACACATTAGTTTTGCCGCTTCTTACTGATGGTATCTTACTTAACCCCAACTACCAGATTCAACTTGTAATTGGCTAAAAATAACTTAGCCTACCGGTGAGAGGGACGTTGCTAGCTGGCAGCTTTTTCAAGCGATGTTGAAATTTCCACATTCCAGCACTTCAAATGATTCAGCAGCTGTCCACTCAGTGCAGCATCAGCACCGCAGAGATACACGGATACATCCGTAGACTCGAGACAGAATTCACAATGTGTTTTCGGGACTTTTCAGGTGTATGGACCAATGTTTTCTTTTCTGATCAAACCAGAAAGGTTTAATGAGCAGCTGGATTTGTCTCGCATTAACTGGCTGGACACAGAGGACATCGAAATGCAGCTGATTGAACTGAAAACCTCAACTCTGTGGGGGTCAAAGTTTGCAGAACTACTAACACAGATGGAATCTACAGCTGTGTGTGTTCATGGAGCTGCATTTTCACCTGCTGGACATCACTACCTGACAAGTTTAACTGTCTTCAGAACATTGCAGAGGCCTTATTGACAGTATTTGGTTCTACATATCTGTGAGCAGATTTTCTCTCACATGAAGAGTGTCCTCAGGTAGCCGTCTGAATGCTGGACACTCGGAGACCTGTGTCTTTGAGTGGGAGACCAGAGAT
>VUQQ01067479.1:0-11073 GCA_015108535.1 Steatocranus sp. 'ultraslender' AB-2019
GTTGTTTTTATTTAAGCCTAACTCAGATGCCACTTTTTCTAAAGCATCTAAATTGAAGCGCTTGCTCTCACAGTTTCCCACCAAGAACATCTGTGCTTTGTGGTTTTGACTTTTAAGCAGGTTGATCACAGACTCAGACTCAGAATCCAAATGGTCAAAGAAGACAAAAACTGCTGCAGATGTCTGACACAAAAAGGAGTATTGTGTTTCAAATGAAGCAATGTCCCCACGAAGGTTAGCTACAGCCACTGGCTGACTGAAAATATCAATGTTTGTGTTTCCACCAGGAAGATACCAAGTAATTTCAGTCAGTCCATTGGAAATTCTTCTTGGACTGTCACCACACTCCATGTCATGGTGAACAAAGGTGTCGTGGTATTGCTGAGCATTGCTCAGAAGTTTATTGAGAATCTCTGACTTGGACAAGGAGCACTCACCCAGTCTGACAAAAGACACCATTGGAAGTTCAGAGAGAACGATTCTTTCTTCAATGAAGCCCTTTGACTGTGAAAGAGACTGAGGTCTGTACTTTTTAACAATGTCTCTCATGGCCCACAGCATGAGTGTGCACTGTTTTGTGTCACAATTGGGAAGCAGCAGAGGGACAGAGAACTGACACATGGACATTTTTAGTGCCATTTCCTGCTGTAGAAAACCATCAGAACACAGAAAGAGAGCAGTGATTATGTCGAGGGGGTTCACCATGTCATCTGTGTTTGGACTGCAGACCAGACTTTTAAGACTGAACTTTTTACTACCTGATTCATCATCACTGTTTGACTCACACTCTAATGTGCATTTCACATTCCTAGCAGTGACATTAAACATCATTAGTTTCTTTAGAAAATACCATGGTAGGTCAGATTTACACTTGGCAGTTTCATCAGTGGTGGTCCTCACGCCAATCTCAAGTATTCTGCTGAGCGATAGCTTCTCTCTGTAGTACTGCTTCAAGCCCAGTTCTTCCAATAAGCTCTCCAGATGTTTCACTGTGGATGTGGGAGTTAAAAGTTATTACATCCTGTTTTTATGTACAGCTAAACCATTATGCCATCTTTTTTGTAATTTTGTGAATGCTGTAAGGCATTTACACTATTGAGTTCCTGTTTCTCTTTGTTCTTTGTTTTTTACAATACTGTAGATGCTTAATCACCATCCACAGTATTGTTCTTCAGTATTGTTCTTCTATTCTTCTATAACAAATTTATCTTAAAATCTTTTCTTAAAACTGCTGCTGTGTCCACAGCGTTTGCTCTACAGGTATGATTTTATCCTCAAAACGTAGCCATCGCTGTCCTCTTTCATCCAGTGTGTTTATTATTGTACTAGGTGTTATGGTTCTGTCATAAATGTCACCAATGCACAGTCTCCTCCCTCCAACTCCTCCATAGACTCTTATGTTAAAATGGCTCAGAAAGTTCGTTTGAAAATCAGAAGAGCAGGCTGTCTTTACACTTTTAGTTTTCTCTTAGGAAGCGTTTGTTTCGGAGTCACTTTTCTGTTTATTTAAAGCAGCACACAGAGTGTGTGTGTGTGTGCACGCGCATGTGTGTAGTCACTATAGCAACCAGGCTCACACCTGCCTGCTTATTGAGCTCTGTCTGTCACTCTGCCAACTTTTATCTGCAAATCTTCCCTTTCAACTGTTGCTGTGTCACAGTGTTTGCTCTACAGCCATCATTTTACCCTCAAAACGTAGCCATCGTTGTTCTCTTTCCAACACCGTGTCTTTCAAAGCTCAGAGATGTAAACTTTTTAAACTTTGTGGATCCAAGTAGAGGGATCACATTTTAGTTATTCAGTGATTCAAAGAATATGAACATTTAATATTCATTCAGATGTTTTCTGACTCTAAATTTTCTTTTGTCATTACTCAGCTTTTTCTCATCTCCATTTTAAACACATTCATCTATGTTTAAACTTCTTCTTCTGTGTGAACGTCAGCTTTCAACAGTTCTGCACTTTTGTTTTCAGGTGAAAAATTCTGTATTTTCCAGCTCATTCAACATTTTTAACTTAACATTCAGCAGTTATTTCATTTCAGATCATAACATTCAGCTATCAGCATCCACACTGCACATTTTCTAGTTCTAGTTTTCTAGTTGCTTCCATATGCTTTTTGACCTTTAAGCTCTTAAGCACCCACGCACCCAAAGATGGGTTTAAAAGGGAGGAGATTGCAGAGATCAGAAAACCACTGGGAGCTTAACAGGTTAAGTAGTTCCACAATTTTTGTGTTATTTTCACCATTCAAATTTTACAATATTCTGCTATTTCTCCTCTTTATCTTTTGGTACTTATTACTTTTATACTTTTTTTATACTTTTTAAAATATTAAGCTTTTTATGAATTTTTGGTCCCATTGAAATGAATGGAAAACTTCCAAAATTCCACTAAAACTTGCTTGGTTTTGAAACTTAACTACTTCAACATACTTTCACGTAGAAACAACATTCAGACTTTAAAATGCTCTCAAATTATTTGGTTACTCGTGTGTAATTCACCTTTTTCATATCTTTTACTGTTTTCATCTAATCCCGCTTTAGGTTTTTAGTCACATCATTATGATTTTTCAGAAAATACATGCGTTGCAATGGTTGCTCACTGGACCTTTCTAAATCTATTCTTCATGTCCAAAAAAAGTTATAGATTTATAGAGTTATAGATTTCTGTCAAACACAAAGTCTGAAAACTCTCCATAGAAACACAATGGAGACGCTGCTTGAAATCAGAGCTGGAATTCTCTAACAGGAGGCATTTTTGAATTGTCATATCTCCTAAACGAAAGGATGTGAAAACGTTGGTGTATTCAAATTGAGCAGATTCAGACTGATTGACCGGCATATGAACACTCAGGCCACTCCATGCTCTATGTGTGTATTTGTGTGTGTGCCTGTGTGTGTCCGTTTGTTTTTTCTCTGTGTTTATGTTTGCGTCCATGTTTGTACACATTGTTTGCTGGACGTGGGTTATGTGTCTCTGCGTTTCTGTGAGTGTGAGCCCATATTTGTAAGCATTGTTAAGCATGTCATTTTTACCTTATTTTAACTTATCTCCTGGCTGTTTCTTCTTGCTTTTCTAAAGTTTCTTCCCATTTTTGAGTTGAAAAGTAGTTTTGAGGAAACTTGAGCTTTTTTTAGCTGGCCATTTTGCTTTTCCAAGATTTCTGGTACTTTTCTGCTAAATTATAGTATTTCTCCTGCTATTTTACATTCTACTAAGTTATACTATTATACTACTGTATATTAAGTTATACTGTTACACTCTTTCTGCCAAGTTGTTATGTTTGAACCAAATATTAACATTTCTGCTGAATTACAATACTTCTGCTATGTTGTACTATTACTGATAAGTTTCTTCTGAGTTATTGGATTTCTGCTAAGTTGTGATGCTTCTGCAAAGTTATTACAATTTCAACAACTTTTCAACTAGTGACTTCAGCCTCTTCAGCTATTTTCAGCTGTTTTCAGCAGACAGTTTCTGCCGTACAGCATTCACACAGCATTTTCGCAGGAAATGCAATACTTCTAGTGTGTGTTAACATTTACTTCTGTGTGTAGGGTAACAACAGACTGACCTTTAATTTGATCCTTCATGTCTTCAGGAGCCTGGCAGGACTTTTCTTCCTCTGTTTTCAGGTTGTTGGGCTCTGAGCTCTTCATGTCTTTCGACTCTTGCTCAGTTTCTTCCTCTCTGCATGTAATCACTGTGTAGTTCTCACTGTCACCAGCAGGAGTGTCCAAATACTGAGACACTAACTCACTGCTGATATTGAACACTGTTGTCTTTACATGATGACAAGTATCTGTGGGGATAAAAATAGTTATACTGATAATATTAATAATGGTCTTACGTACAGACCTCACATCATTTCATGTCTTTCTGCTGTAGCAATAAAAAGCATAAAGCTGACTTTTACCTCCTGCAACAATCTGCTGACAGTCATTTCTCCAGGTAGAACATGGTGCTGACGGAGGGTCGTTTACTTCCTCACAGTATAGCTCAACAACTAAATCTTCATCATTGTTTTCCTTTTACAAATGATGATAAAACAAGAAAAAAACACATGTGAATATATTTTTGCAAATGCAATATCTCCAGAGAACAATATCTCTGTTGTACATACTTTACCTCCATTGTTGATAGAATCTGCCATCAGGGAGTAACCATTGGAGCAACTATTTATGCTCCAAAGACTGTTTAATATTTCACATTTTGAAAAAGGCTACAAACTCTCTCCCTGTCCTTTCATCTCACAAACAATTGGAGCGCTTTCTAAAGATTAAGCAATAGAAAGCAAATAAACAAAACACTGTGCACGATTTTTATACTTTACAGCACCGTGCCCTAAAATATGCACTAAGGTCCATACAAGTGTCAATACAATAACAAACAGAGTGTTTTAACATTTTCCATACATGCACATGGCACCAGGACAAACTTGGTCACAGGTTGATAATTCTGCCCACTCCTCTTACACTGTTAGATGAACACTTTTGTTTTCACTCAGGATCATGTGACCTTTTGTAAAGTTGTTTAGTGCCTCATTTCCTTTCATTCTGTAAAGAGGTGTAGTGCTTCTTAGGTGCTGTGCAAAGTGTTAGTTTAACGCTTTCAATTTTACTCAGGTTTGTGTGATTTCTTATACAGATTTTACAGTAATTTAACTCTGCAGATTAACTTTTCAGCAGATTAAAGACATTTTGTCCAAAAGAAGCCATGAAACAGGGTAGAAGAAACCATTTACACGAAAATGAACTAAAACTAAACTTAAAAAATAAAAGTAGACGTGAAAAAAACCCATTTAAATATATTTTTTTAATAATCTGCCGATCCCGACTCTTATTTGAAAATGAAAAACTATGCTTTCGATATGGACATATAGAAATATGTCTCAGAAGGGTTGCATATTGATACGATATGACACACAAGCAATGATTTGTACACATTTGTTTCATGCTGAGACTTGAATGCAGAAGCTGGAAGGCTTGAATTTGCCTCAAAAGCCCATGTAGGTGAGCAACACGATCTGTGGGTATCAGGCGATTCATTCACGCATATTTAGGGTTTTGTGAGTGAGCAAGAGACATGTTACATGTAGCTTTAGACATGTGAAAGTCAAAGTGATCGGATTCATGAAGCTGAACGTAAAAATTATTTGTGGTCAGATTGCTTGGTATTTGTGTGTGGATTGAAGCATTCACGAGCCCTTAAAGATTACACACAAATCATTGGATACATTTCTAAAGCTTAGTTTATGCTTGTAGATCATATCGTACGCATTTTTATTTAAAAGTAGGTCTGCACATGCCCGTGTTGTTTATTCTCCTATTCAAGTGTTTGTTAAACAGTTCTTAAAAAGCTCTTATCCTTTTTATGAAATCTTATTATTCTTGTAATAAGTTTATGCATTATCCTCTCTGAATGGCATCATTTTCTTAGCCCCCACCTGCACCACACAAACCACAGACACACACAAGCACTCTTTTTGTCACAATGTTCGGCTGGAGGGTCTAAAATAGCTCTTTTGATGTTGAAGGTTCATGTATGTACCCCTGATCTAGACAGTGATAACCACATTATAATATCTGTCCCACTACACCAGACTTTGTGACCTGTTATCGTTTGCAACCTACAAATGCACCTAATGCAATCTTATCACCAGCAGCTTTAAGGTTAAATCACAACCAATTAATCAGACTGTGTAGCCACAGAGAATGGGGGGGAAAAGCATTAAACAACCTACCATTACCGAAGAGATCTGTCCGTCTAACCTTTTCTGCTTCTTCACTGTTGGCAGTAAGACAGTTTTCCTGTTTCTGTTTTCCTTTGAATTCTTCAAATAGTGTAGTGCAGCGGGGATTCACCCCTTTATACCGTCAGATGTAACACTTTCGTTTTGACTCAAGATCATGTGATTTCTTGTAAAACCCACATGGTGTGTCGTATAAGCTAAGGCACTGTGTGTGCATGCATGTGCAAGCATGTGAGTGCGTGTGTGTGTCTCTGTATACGTGACTTGCTAGCTATATGTGGTTACAACCGTTTAACAACATCTCTAGTCATAAAAAGGATCACCTCACCCCATATATGGCCCAACTACTTTAACGGTCCACCATATACAAGCATAGGCAAGAAAGTGAACATTCCTTACCAAATAAGGAAACCAGAATCTTACATGCAAGTGTACCTGCAGTTGGAAACTATTGCTAAATAGCTTCCCCCAACATCCTACATGTAAGGAAGGAACAGAAAAATATCTAAACATGCAGTTCAAGACAAGGTTTACAACTTTAAGCACAACAATGTCAACTTTTAACAAAATCACTTCAACATTTGCCATCTCTCATTAAGGATGTCTGAGACTAAGGCTGCATGTTCGTTCAAAAACAAAATTCAGGGTTATAACCAAGCTCAAATATGAAAATAACAATAACTGGTTATATCCCACACACACACACACACACAACCAAACACACACACTTAGTGCTCTCTTATGTGGGGAAATTCCGTTTAACAGTTAAAATCCTCTTAAAGAAGCAACTATTGATTTTAATTCTCTTTAGTTTCATTTAGTTTACAGATTGGACAGTTTAGTTTTTATTGTTTGAAAATGTCATCAATTTTTTTCCAGCTTGTGCACCATTGGCAGTATGATTGCTTTCCTGTTTCTTTCTCGAGATAACAGGAAAATCCCCTTATGCCGTTAGAGGAACACTTACATTTTTACTTAGCATCTTTACATCTGATTTTTTTCTAGTTTTTAGTGTCTTTCAATATTTACATCTAAATCTCTTTATAGTGTTTGTTTAAATGCTTTCCTGTTTTTCAGTAAGACTGTGTCAAGAGATTTATTCTAAATGACACTTCTTCAGCAGAGAGTCAGAGAGTGGACACACACACGCTGCAGATTTTAACTTGCAAGGGCGGTCATAGAGCGCTCACATCAGAGTGGGGGCCCTGTGAAGTGCGCTCTGTTCTTGCACTTGTCTTTATTTATATACAAAAATAATACAACAGTGAATACGTCTATTCATAGACAGAGGAATGTTAGTGCGTATGTATGTGCGTATGCAGGTGTATGTGTGTGTGTGTGATTCTGAAGGACACGGCCCCTCTTCTTGTTAGGGAGCGTAGATAAAAGTGTCCAGCTCTCCTCTTCCTGGGAGTGAAACAGCTTGTTCAGCTATTATCGCTGTGGGAAAGAAACTAACAAAATAACAGAACAAGTTTCATAAAGAACAATCAGTCTAATTCATAAAAAGGTCATCATCTATCATATGCAAACTTATATCATTAAAACCTTATGCTGACTGCTAAGTATAATTTTATATTGACACTAACCCACATTGGATGGATCCTTCCAAGACTGTTGGAACAACAAACTGATGGTTTGGTGTGGTATATGGGGTACAACGATAGTGGGTGCATTCTTCATCAATGGAAAACTCAAGGCCACTGGATATTTGAAATTGCTACATGATGATGTGATGAGCTTAGTGTGGGACATTAGGAGAAGCCTGCTCACCCTGTCGGTGGGAAAACTCTACAAGGTCGCTAAGAAGGTGGGTCTAGCAGCCCTGGGTCAGCCAGAGGTCGACGCAACAGACTGCTTTGACCACTTGACCACATCAGTTCTTTCATGTACAGTAAGCCATTGCTTGAGGCAGAAGATGGTGGGATGGTAGACTTGCTAATGTTAAAGGACTTCATTGATGATGTGACTGAGATTCAACAAGTATGTGATTATAGTGAGGATGTAGATTCACCTGTTATACAGACAGTTGCACAAGCTGTGCAACCAGCTCGCCCCTCAAGTGGCATGGGTGATAGTCCTACACAGCCTGTTCCGGTGACCACGACAGCTAACATGGTTACGGGCCGCCAGTTGCAGGTGCAACTAGTCAGAGTGGCCTAGCCAGCTCTATCCCTGATATCACTAACGCTGAGCTGCAGGAGATGTTAAATAGCTATGAAGACCTTGGTAAAAGACTTAGACAAAGTGTAATGGTCCCCACTGAACAGTCACCTCGACAGCCAACAGGTTTGCCAGTTCAAGTTAACCTAACACAGAGCGACCCACTTCAACCCAACCCACCTGGGCAGCCAAGGGCCCAGCCCACTTGTGAGGGGATGATCTCTCTGAGAGACCTCGCTTATCTCCAGAGAAGAGAATTTAGAGTACAAGGGGGTCAAGTTGGTGACCATTCATCCGACATTAGCTACAACAACATTTGCAAACAGATGGATGAGGGGATTAGAGAAGGCTTCCCTGACGCAGAGATAGTTTGTGGAGTGCTCAGGATAATAAAGCCTGGAACTTTTAAAGATATGCTAATCAATAAAGACGATTTGACTGTACTTGAACTGAAGGGGTTCCTCCAGGCCCACCTGAGAGAGAAAAATAGTACAGAACTGTTATGACCTGTCTAGGCGCGGCCAGGCCACAACACAAAAGAATGATCCATCCCCGTTCAATCCCCCCCAAGCAGACCACCACTCTTTGCTCTTGGTGACAGTGATTTATTTACAATCATATAACAAGACAAGATAGGAGAGCATCGTACAGCTTCAGGGTGAACCAAGGCCAAAATAATAAACAAACAGTGAGCTTTCAGGAATTAATGTGTGCCAGACAAGACGAGAGTGAGACACCACAGCAGTTTCTCTACCGGGTGATAGGGTTGAAGCAGTGGGTCCTCTTCACATCCAAAATGTCTGATGCAGGCATAAAGTATAGTTCAGCTACTGTTTAGGATGTTTTCTTGCACTCGGTCTACCAGGGGGTTGGGTATAAGCACAGTGACATTAGGCGAGAGTTAAAACCTCTGTTGTCAAGCAGAGAGGTGAGTGATGAAACAATCTTGCGCCACATAATGAGAATCACTAGCGAGGAAAGTGAGAGGCAAAAGAGAATAGGCTCGTCCCGTCGACAGAACACAACTAGCGCACATAGTGCTCAGTCTGAGCTCAACACCATCCAGGAATGTCGTAAGCAAGACTGACCAATTGACACGACCAAGACTGACCCGATTAAAGAACTCACAGCTAAAGTTAATGAGCTCGCTGGGCTGGTGGAGGCGATGAGACAACAGACTCTAGCACGAGCCTCAGACCTAGCAAACACATACTCACAAAACAGGTCAAGAAACAGAAAAGATGAAACCTTTGGGTGTCCAAACTGTGTTGAACAGAACCGTCCAGATTGTTGCCATTGCTTCATCTGTGGGGAAGAGGGTCACAGGGCGGTTGGCTGCTTAAAGAAATCTAAGAACCAGGGAAACGTGAACCAGTCTCTGCAGGGGGGGCGCCCAGTGACAGAGACCAAAAGAGAGCCCCAGGACCCAACCTAGCCTTAACAGTAGCAAACCCAGTCTCCCCTCACCAGTCACATCAGAAGTAGTTAACTGGCAGCAGGGTGAGGCACTCACTACGTCTGGTGTTATGGCACCCCACACTAAACGTGGAGCAGTTGCTAAGCTAATCGGTAAGAAAGCTCTCATACAGTGTAATTTGAATGGCTTAGCAGTGAAAGCACTACTTGACACTGGTGCTCAAGTTAGCATCATAAGTCGAGACTGGAAAGACAGATACTTGCCTGACTTAGTCATGCGACCTCTGTCAGAGATCATCAAGGAAATTGATGAGTTGAAAGTGTGCGCAGTCAATGGGGAAACCATACCATTTGATGGCTGGGTACCCATCATGATCAACTTACCGGGGGGCGAAGACCCCAGCCTCTCAGTCAGTACTCTGGTCCTCGTCAGTACCTTGCTTATGGACAAACCATTGATTGGTTTCAATGTCTTGGAACAGATCATTGAGGGGCAACCGGAGAGGTTGATACCTACTCTTGTTACCTTGCTGGGTAATGTCATCTGTCTTCCCCCTGAGAAAGCTGAGGTGGTCGTAAACTTTATCCAGACAATAGAGCCAAACTTGAGAACAGGTGAAAAGGGATGTGATTATCCCTGCTGGACAGGTCACCTGGGTAAAGTGCCGGGTTCCATCAACCATGAATCCGTCCGATTGTTTGGTGCTGTTTGAGGCTGATGAGGATAATCAGGCCCTAGAGCAGTTGGATGTCTGGACGGGGTTAGTTGAAATACAGAATCCAGCTAAGGTGTACGTCGCCATTGCTCTGAGTAACGACACCAAACATGATATCACCTTGACGAGGAAGACGGCCCTGGGCACCTTACAGCCAGTTGAACGTATTGTGGAGGCCGAGGCCCCAAACGAGTCCCCACCTACCGTAACAGTTCGCGAGGTAACGGTGGAGCCAGCTGGACCTCTCCCAACGTCATTGCATCCGCCAGTGAACCGTGAACATTTGGAGGAGGAACAAAAGGAGATTGTTGAAAGAATGTTGTTTGATAAGTTCAGGGCCTTTGCGAGGGATGGGAATGATATTGGTTGTAATCCTGATCTGAAAATGGTGATAAACCTACTCTGCTCTCTGTACTGGTGACATACCAGTACAGAGAGCATACTAGTGATGTGCGGATCGATCCTGAAATATCGATTCCTCCGATACCAGTCATTTATGTTCTAGAATCGATTCTCACATTAAAATATCGATATTTCAGTAATTTAGGGTAAATTTGTAGTTTATCATTAACAGGAACACAGCGGAAAGAAACTATAACATTCGGATTGTCTACATTTGAAGGAACTACTTCCTCTTCCGCCTTTAATAGTCATGTGTGAAATACAGCTGTATAAATGTCTTGCAGCCCCTTGGCGTGCGCAGTGCGCACTCAAAACAATGGCCGAACGCAAGCGAAGTCATGTGTGGACATATTTTACCTCCACAAACAGCCAAGACGCGGTTTGTGATGTATGTGACAAGACAGTGAGGTGTTGTGGCAACACCACTAACCTCGTAAAACACCTCAGAATTAATCATAACACAGAATATGATGAGCTCATGTCGAGGCGAACCGGAGGAGAGGAGAGGGACAGGTGCTGCTAGGGCGAGACAGACGTCTCTCGCGGAGTCATTTAGTGCTGCAGGCAGGCACTATCCAGGTACAGAGGAGGAAAATGCTGGGTACATAGGCTAGGTCGCAT
>VUQQ01067488.1:0-13353 GCA_015108535.1 Steatocranus sp. 'ultraslender' AB-2019
GCCGGTGTTGTGCCAAAAACTGACTGTCTGCCAAAAACTGATTTCTGGTATTTTCCAAAAACTGATTGCTCGTATTTAAACTGCTATAAGTAACTTGTTGGCCTATAATATGCGAAACATATGTCAAATGCATCCCTTATGGATGACATAAAGTCATCTTGAGCCACAAACAACATTCGTGTAACAAGGTAGAAGCCGCAATCAGTTTTTGGCAGTGACTTTTATATAACCTTTATTTATGCAGTTAAAAAAATCTCATTAACATTAAAAATGTCTTTTGTAAGAGTAAGTTGGCCAAGAGGACAGCAGAAATGGCAGCAAATATTACAATAGTTCTGTAAAAATATTTTAAGCGGAGATAAAGGACCGGATTGGTTATAATGTAACACAGAATTGTAAAGATACTTGAAAAACAGATCATTTGTAAACTCTATATATAACCCCTGTGTAAACCCTGTTCACCGAAGTCTGTTTACGAACATACGTAAAGATATTACACATAAAAAATACACCGAAACATTGGAAATCACTTTTTGGCAGGCAATCACTTTTTGGCACAACACCGGTTCTCTTTCTTTCCCTCTCCCTCCTGCTCTTGTTGTGTGCTACTGCTGTTGCGAGTGTAACTGCCGCCTGCCCCCGCTGCTCAGCGCTTAGCTGATGGGGCAGGTAGGGGCGCAAATGCAAGGCTCTGTTTGCCGTCTCTGCTCAGCGCAAACACAAGGGTGACTTGCAGCGTGAAGCGAAAAAAAGTGGAAGAGAAAAGAAGAAAAAAGCCGGCTCACATCGTTCACTTCAAAGACCCGGCTCTAAGAGCCCTTTCGTTCGCGACCGACACATCACTACTGCACACAGAGAGCAGCACGAGTCACCGGAACAGAGAGATTGCTAGCTTGCAGAATTCATTAAGACAAATGTAATGGATTTCCTCTGGAAGGAAAAAAAACCTTGGCAGCTGCAGAACAGCACCCCAGTGAATCCTCAAGTAGGTTTCCATACACCTTTGGAATGGCAGCATTTTGCAACCCTGCAGATGATATATGTTTGGTCTGAATGTAAATGAATTAGCTTAAGTCCTTCAGCATGCTGGCCTGTTTTACCTTCTTACTGGTATTCCCTCTGCAGCACTAAACTATTACACTATATACAGTCCATGATATTATACAGAGAAATAATTTGACATCATAGAAGGCTGCCACGTGATACTAACGACCAGAAAGCGAGCTACATTGTAAATTACAGGCACTCCTGAAAACTGTCCAGCCCTAAAAGACTGCAGACTGTACATAATGCATAAACACAAAGTGCTTTTTAACCCAACACAAGCGGCGTATAGCGCGTTGCTGTCCTACTGTGCCATGCTGCCACCATGTGGGTGCTAGGAGTAATGTTTTCATAAGCATTATCTTCTATCGCGATTAAGAGTTACGGTAACACAGGGACTTGGCTGTCATTGTTCTGTAAGCAGTTTATTTCACACAAAATAAAGGCAGTTGCAGTAACATGAAGACTGCAGCAACCTATTGATTAATCAAATGGACAGTATTTTGGCGCAAAGGTAAACCGATATAAAGTGCTATCTAGCTAAATTAGCACAACAGTAGTCACGGGTGAACAAACGTTAGAACACCGTCTAGTTTTAGATAAGGTCCTGCGCTTATAGTCAATAACCCGACACAAAACGACCCAGAAACAGCAGCTGTACTCAGCAAATCACGATTTTAAACGCGACTGCAAAATAAAGACTGATCCCAAATCAGCCTAAACGGCACCGGATGTCGGCAAAGTAAAGAGACAAGTGCCGTTTTCGTGAGTGACTTGTTCCAGGAAGTGCTCTCCGCCGAGTAGAGCATTTCTGAAGGGCTGCCATTTTACCGAGTTTACGGTAAGAAAACTTGCTTCGTTTCGCTGTGTATATTGCTGGCTGCTACACTGCGTGCAGCGTGTCGTACTACGATGTTGTGTTACCAAAGAAACACACATTAGTTACATACGAAGTGCTAATTTTTTTGTAGCTAACCTAGCTTGTTTACCACAGTGCATGTGACGCTGCTGTTAGCATTTGCTGTCAGTGAGTGGTATCGAGACAAAACCACAAAGTGTTACACTTAAACCACTTTAAGTAATTATATGTAAGTTTTTCTGACATCGGGGTCATTTTAAGGAACTCGCTGAGCATTTACTGCCCTCTAGTTAATTATTAACTGCCATTTCCCTATTATTGTGTTCATCTCATTTCCTAATAGACTAAATGTCACTTTAACTGCTGTAAAGTTAGCCTCTTCTAACGATGGCTCAAGCTAATGTAGATTTAAGCCGGTATAGTCTTTTCATAGCACATACACAAATGTCAGTGCTGAGTAGCAAACCCAGCCAATTACAGCTCAAGTTTTTCTCAGGTGCCCGAGTGAATGATGGGGAGCAAAGCGGTCCAGCTTACCTCAGGCTCGCATCATGAGCACATTCTGGCTTCTCTGCATGACCTGAGGCTGCAAGGTCAGCTGAGTGACGTCACCGTGCAGGTGGACTATGAGGGAGATGTGGAGGAGTTTCATGCCCACCAGGTGATGCTTGCTGCATCCAGTGGCTACTTCAAGAAAATTCTGCTGTCTCCGGATGCATCTCGTGATAAACTGTCTCTCTCAAATATGCACTCGGAGGATTTCTCTGCGTTTCTGGAATTTGCGTACACCGGTAAAGTTGAAGTTGCCAGAGACAGGATAGGTAATGTTCAAGCAGTGGCAGAGTTTTTGGACTGTGATGATCTGCTGAAGGTTTGCAGCGAAGCCATAAGCGCAGAAATGATACAAAAGCCCACAAAGAAAAGCTCAAAAGTTGTTGCTCCAGATGATGTGCATGGTGCTCAAAAAGAAGAAAAGGCAAACAGGAAGAGGCATTGTAGAAGCTTGCTGGTTAAGCGGCAGCTGTCTCCACGTAGGCCGGTGACAGAAGTCACTTCAAAAAGATTCAAGGCAAAGAAAACGGTGAAGGATGAAAAAAGGCGGGGAAGAAAGCTACAGGTGAAACTGTCTGGCAGTAAGGTGCTAGAGAGAAGCGTTTGTACTAAAATAGTGCCTTTAAACATCAAAAATCAAACTATTGATAAAGATGGAGAGGAGGATGAGAGCAGGACTGAAGATAAAGCTGAGCCAGAGAAAGAAAAAGCCAAAGAAGACGAGTGTTCACTGGGAGACCCTGCCTCTGACGGGGATGACTGGGAATGTGAGGACGATGCGCAGAGTAAGGATTCTGGAGACCCGTTGTTTTTACCACCCGGAGAGGAGCAGGAGGAGGAGGATGAGGAGGAACAATCCAAGCAGACTTTAAAACAATCATCCAAGGCCCAGTTCCAGTGCAACAAGTGCCAGCGGACATTCCACTATGAGAAGAGCTACTTAAAGCATATCAGGTAACATGATGATACTGCTTTAGCTCTAATATAGCTGGAATTATGTACTGCAACGTACAGTATATGCATTATATCATAATGTACATGATATATGTTTTTAAATAATGCTGCAACTTGTTGGTGTCTTGGTGAGTACGTACCATGGCGTGAAAGCAGATGTGGTTTATCGCTGTGAGACCTGCTCGCAGACCTTTGCAAACCGCAGCAATCTGAAGATCCATGAAAAGCACGTTCACAGTAACGAGAGGCTCTTTGTCTGCGAATCCTGCAACAAGACCTTTAAGCGAAAGAAGGATGTCGTCCGCCATCAAAGACAGGTGAGGACCGGTAGAATTTCTAACAGCTATATTAATGTTATTTTAATAATAAAAAGTATTAAATGTGTAATAATCCAATTTCTGTGAGATTCAAATTTTTTTATGTGGAGTTTCTGTCGCGGCTGCTTAGGTGCATGAACGCAATCTGCGACACATCTGTCCTGACTGCGGGAAATCACTCAGCTCCAAAACTGCCCTGTTGTTGCACGAGAGGACACACACAGGCACAAAACCCTTTGAGTGTACTGACTGCGGGGCCAGATTTACCCAGAATTCTGCCCTCAAGATGCACCGCAGGTACGGAGATGGTTAAATAAAGCCTCGGGGTAGGGGTGTGCCTGCAAAAGCAAGAAATTGACTGAAAGCTTTTCATCTTGGGAGAGTATTAAGGATGTCATTTGAGTTATTCTCTTTATAGTGAATCCTTTGATATTAGCATCCCGCTACTTAGTCATGAAATGCATCACCTTCAGCGTACCTGGAGAACAGTATGCTAAATCAATAGCTCAGACCAGGCATCTTTATATATAGACTACTTTCACCAGAAACAGCTGGAATATCAGGCTGAAGGTGCTGCCATCAATTGGAGATCAGGCACGAGAGCCTCTTGTGTTTACTTTACCGCCAAAGAACAACTGGACTGTTTTTTTAATGGCAGTTCTGTGTGTTTGGTGCATCCTACATGTTTATGTAGTGTATGTGTATGTGAACGAAGTAGATGATGAGGTTTAAACCTGTGTGTTTACACATGTGTAGGACTCACACAGGAGAGAAGCCATTTGCATGTGATGAGTGTGATGCACGGTTCACTCAGAAGCACATGCTGGCCTACCATAAGAGATCGCACACAGGTAAAACCATAATTGAACATTACTAACTAATCAGATTTCAGCATTGTCATCAAGAGCATGTTTCATTTTTTTCATTTCTTTAAATTTTTGTGCTTTGGTAATTTTTGGAATTACAGACCTGTGGGAAGAAAAGAAAAAGAAAGTTTTCACATGACTTTATGCAGTATGTTAAAAAGTAAATGCACCCCATGATTGAGTAGCTTGTAAATCTTTAGCGGCAATAACTTGAAGGAATTGAGCTCTGCGTGACTTTATTGGTCTTTCATTGTGTTGTGGAGGAATTTTGGCCCTCTCTTCTTTGCAGTGTTGTTTCAGTTCATTGAAATTTGCTGGCATTTATTTATGCACAGCTCTCATACACTCCTACCACAGCATTTGTGTCAGGTTGAGGTCTGGACTTGGGGCCATTGCAGCAACTTGATTCTTTTAATTTAAAGTCATTCTGTTGGAGATTTGCTGCTGTGCCTGGGATCGTTATCCTGTCCTGCGTGACCCACTTTCAGCCAGCTGTTATCTGTCAGACTGATGGCCTCACATTTGACTCTAGAATACTTTGGCATACAGAGGAGGTCAACTCAATGACTGCAAGGTGTCAAGGTCCTGTGACTGCAAAACATCACTCCTCCACCATCGTGCTGGAAAGTCAGTATTGTTTGTTTGTTTTTTGCCAAATGTGCCACTGTGCATTATGGCCAAATATCTAAATTTTTCACCTGGTCTGTCCAAAGGAAATTGTCCCAAAAGTCTCGTGGTTTGGTAAGATCCAACTTTCCAAACCAAAGCTGTGCTGTCCTGTTCTTTTTTTTCCTCGTAACGCCTCATAAACTTTAAAATTTAACATGCTAACCGAGCACTGTAGAGTCCTGGGTTTTTTGCATTGCATCTGAGCATTGCACGATTTGAATTTGAGTTCAGTTTGTTTGCACATCCAGACCAGCAAACTACCAAAACATCTGCTTTTATAGAGGTGCTCACGCTTGCGGATGATCAGCGAATTAAGTACATTTGATTAGCAGCACCTGGCATTAGCATTAATGGCTGTTTTCTGATTCATGAAGTGTTAGGAGGTTTTTAAAAAATACCCTCATTAAAATATCTTAAAACAGCTAATCACCTGAGGATGCTTTGTGGGGATATGTGTTATAGTTTTTATCCTCTGCGCCTATAGTTTCTCCCTTAAAGCTCATTGGAGATTATATTTTTTTGGTCTATCTCCACAAACAGTATTTCTTAAAGAAAAAGTCCTGAAGCGTGAGCACACTAAAAACAAAACTATCTACACATAAAAGACCATAACTTTTTGTTCTCTCGTGTTAGGAGAGAAGCCATTCATGTGCGAAGCCTGTGGGAAAAACTTTGCATCTAAAGAATACCTGAGACACCACTCAAACATCCACACAGGCTCCAGACCATACAAGTGTGAAACCTGCGGTAGAGGCTTCGCTCAGAGGAACTCTCTCCACCAGCATTTAAAAATACATACAGGTAAAATGTAGATGTCGTTTTTCATTTAATAGTTATATTACATTGAATTTATAGGTGATTTTTCATTAATCTCTTCCTCACTATTTTTTGATATTTTCTTGTTTCTTTGGTGGTTGTCAGGCGAGCGTCCGTACAGCTGTAAAGACTGTGACAAACAGTTCACTCAGCTCAACGCACTGCAGAGGCATCAGCGTATTCACACAGGAGAGAAGCCCTACATGTGCGGCCTCTGCAAACGCACATTTACAGACAAGTCCACCCTACGCAGGCACACTACGGTGAGCGGGTACAGAGTTTGTTTAACTTGTATTGTGGCAGGAGCTGAAGTTCCCGTATTTAGAAAAAAAAAGACACATAAGCTGATGATTTTTGGATTTTTTTGTACAGTGATTGTAGATCTAAAAAAAAGAAAAAAGAAAGAAACCTGCACTGACTGCTGCAGAAATAACATCGGATTCTTTGACCTTCAGATTCATGACTCAGATGCTCCGTGGAAGACCTACCTGGTGGTGCTGGAGGGAAATGTGGAGGAAAAGAAGCCCAGATCTCCCACTAAGATAAAGACAGAAAACGCAGGACCAGGAGAGAATAAGAGCACGCTCAGAAAAAGTGCTACTACTGCTGTTGGCGATGCTCCTGATGCTGTTGGTAAAACCCACACAGACTCCATTGTGATTCCATCTGAGCCAGTCGGTGTTCCTGCTGAGTGGCTGACCAGTCACGGAGCCATCGCTCTGGTCAGCCACAGCACTATCGGCGGGATCACCGTTATCCACACCGATGTCACACCAGGGACTCAGATCCAGCCCATCGTAGCCACTGACAATACAGGGACCAGTGTCATTTCTTTAGATGGGTCAGCCATCCCTGTTCCTTTCCCTTTACCAGTGTCCATGGCTCACTCTGTCCCCATGTCCTCTGAAGCGCCCTCTACTTCTCTGTCTGTACCCACTCTCTCAGTTCCTGTTTCTGAGGGGTTTTTAGCATCAGTCTCACACATCCCAGGAGTTTCGACATCATCTGTGCTGGAAGCTGCAGCTTCGCAAACTATTTTGGCTCCAGTTTCAGACTCTAAAGCCGCTTCAGATACTGAACTTCTGGACCCCAACATTCAGTCTGTGGTTATTGATGAGAATGATTGTGGGAGAAAACAGCCAGTATCCAAAGTGAAGAACAAGAAAGGACTAAACTGAGACCTCAAAATAAGATGTGTGTAGGGGGTGAATGTAAATAGCTTATTTTACTGGCTTTGGGGAGTTTCTGCTGTCTCAAATCAAATCATGCTACCTTATGTGTATTCTTTGGGTTTTTCACGATTATAATTATCTGAGTTCTGGTGTTTCAGGAATAGCGTTAGCACTTTTTGTTTGGCATTTCAATATCACACTGTTACAGAGGTGAAGCTAAAGTTTAATCTGACACAAATCCCAGTGAATACAAATGAACTGAAGATTGTAATCAGTTACACATGTTCAAAAACATGGTTTAGAATATTTTACAACACTTTTGTATTAATTACAGAGAAACGCTCTGCATATAAAATACTGCTGAGCTGTTCTGGACATTTTCAGAAATCCTTTGCAGCTGTGAAACAGCAGCAACGAACTTTTAATCATTTAATTTAATCTAACTGAACAAAATTGCTTAAATCTTTCAAAATCCTGGCACTTGTCTCTGTTTGAAATTGTCCCTCAGCCTCCTAGTACGCACAGCTAAGGCATCAATTTCAAAAATATGTCACCTTCTTGTTATCGCATTCACAAAATTTTCAGAAAACTTAACCTCTGACCTTGAGGTCACTGAGTTTAAAACCAGTCTGAGATTTTTATTAGATACACTTTTGGTGTTATTTTGACGACATCAGCCTTTTACAACAGAGGGGTAAAAAACTATTTAACAGAAAACCTTGGATAAGAAAAACTACAGTTTAAGCTTTTTTAAAATAGAAAACAAAATGCTATCATTTACATGTAAAACTTTGTCATGATGACACACACACACACGACAGATGAGGCCAGAGTACAAATAATATTCAAGATAAGCTAACCTGCTTGAGGTAACACCAAAGGCAACAACAGTACGGGATATAATGCCTTTATTAATTTCCATTTGCACAAGCATACTGATCAAATCCACAGCCCACTGTTATCCCACCTGGGAGAAGCTGGGTACACGGGGCAACTGACCCTTTAGTAAAAACTTTGGTCTGGCTAACACTAGTGAAAGTACACAACACTGAACTATACACAATGACATGCTTAGCGACTGGCCATTTGCAAGGTTTACAGTGCAGTAGTAAACCTTCAATGATACGTTTACAGCACATTATGAGTGACTAGTGATGCTCATCAGCACAGGATTACAGCCCTGGGTATAAGAAGTAAGGAGATCTGTGTCAGTGCTTTTCATTCAACAGTACAAACTCTAAATCGCAGCTTCAAACATTCAAAGTATCATTAAGTTGACAAATCCTAACGTAATCATAAACAGCAGTAATAAAATTACCTATAAATGTATAACAGTCTACACTTAGTGCATATCATTACCCTCCCTGTGGTGATAAAATGGAAGCTAAATAAGAGTTTGTGGATGTAATAAATGAATTTTGTTTTAAGATCTTTCTGTTTCCATCTCAACAACACAAGCTAAGATAATGGTACATTCTTTAAATTCATACAAAGCATGAGAAACATTACATAATCGGTTTAAATATACAATAAACTAGATTTAAAAAAAGAAAGAAGCTGCATCTGACTAGTAAACAATAACTGTACAAAACATGCAATATTTCTTATCAGTACTAACTTCAAAACAGTATGCACTGCTCTGAAATCCCCCAGGACAGATTTCAAGAGAAAAATGTATGCAGCAATCCTCTAGACAGAGGTGAGGGCGAGAGGATTTACATTCTGACCAGATTCAGACACGCTGAAACAAAGACAGTGCTCTGAAAGAACAGCAAGTGAGCAGTGAAATATTGAAAAATCATCAGTGGACACTCCTCTCCGGACGCTATACACAGTGAGGGGAGTGTAAGGGTGTGTGTTGGTTTGTGTGTTTGAAAGCATGCGTGATAAACTTTCCCTCCGTGCTGCGTTTCCACCCCGAGGTGTCTTTCATTTCAGATCCCCTTCATCGCCCTGGATGGTCTTTTTGATGCGCAGCAGGAGGGTTGTGTGCCACTGGTCCAGACGTGAGATTGAGTCAAACTCCTTTACCTGCATCAGGCAGACGGGGGCACACGCAATAAGTGTTTCCTGCTTCAAATTAGGATTCCAACTGCTTTGCATCACCAGCACTCTATCAAAAGTGGTGCATTTTCACAAACAAGATCCTTTTTAGATGGTCCTTTATGTAAAAGGCTGTACTCCAAAAATAACCATGGTGCCTACCTATTGGTTTGTGGATGCCTGTTTTGAAGCCTTGACTGACCATATTTGTACAACTACAGGAGCCCCAGGTTATCATTTAACTTTAACAAGCTTAGAGTTAAGTAGTTAATTCAGTTCAATTCAATTTATTTATATAGCACCAAAACACAACAACTGTCGCCTCAAGGCGCTTTATATTCTAAGGTAAAGACTAGGGATGGACCGATCCGATATTACGTATCGGTCTGATACTGACCTAAATTACTGGATCGGTTATCGGAGAGAAATAAAAAATGTAATCCGATCCATTAACTATCACAAAAGCACCTCACAAAACTTGCAACATGGCGTAACCCAGCTCATGACCTTAGCACGTCAGAGCAGTATGCGTCATTTGGAGCCTCGCTACCAAACCGGCATTTCATCTTTGAGAAAACTATCCCAGAGAAGTAAAGCAAGTGTGTAAGTTCATCTCTAAATGTTTTAAAGCATTCCCACGTTAAGCTTAACAACCAATATATGGAGCGACTGCGCATTTGTTTTACACATACATTAAATTGATTACATCGATTAAGCATCATGTGGGTGGGGGGTGTTTCCCCCCTTCTTTTGTTGGCAACCCTATTAGTTAGGTTGTTTAATATTTCCGCTAAGTACTCTTTAAAATACCAGAATAGAGAGGATGGTGCAGGTTTAAGTTTATTAGACTGATCAGTATTGCTGAACTATGAAATATTTTGGGTGCAGTGTATTTTTTGCATTAAGGTATAATAGCTTTAGTGTTTTGTTCTTAAGTATGAACTTATGCAAAATGCAGCAAAATATATACAAAAAAACCAAAACAGTTTTATTAATTATAAAATACACTATATCGGATTCATATCGGTATCGGCAGATATCCAAATTTATGATATCGGTATCGGACATTAAAAAGTGGTATCGTTCCATCTCTAGTAAAGATCCTGCAATAAAACAGAGAAAACCCCAACAACCAAATGACCCCACTTGAGCAAGCACTTGGTGACAGCGGGAAGGGAAAACTCCCTTTAAACAGGAAGAAGTTATCAAACTATAACCACAGAATGTATGGATATGCTACACAAACACAGCTACATGCTAAGTAGTGCTTAGTAACTAACTACTAGAATATCACTTACACAAACTGCACAACAAACTGTACATTGGTCAGACAGTTGCATGGCTGAAAAGTCAGCTCAGTGAGTTGAAGCCTGAAGGCTTATGGCCTAGTTGGAACACAGGTCACATAAAGCGAAGCAGCCCTTACAATGTAATATATAAGCCTTAATATTAATTTACAGGGAAGGTTAAAAAAGATTCCTCTATACAGTTGTGATAAGCGTTAAAATGAGCCCAGGGACCAAAACAATTTTTATACCAGGCTGTAATTATGGTTATTCCTCCAGTACAGTCATGCGTTTTAATATGGGAGTCCGTGGGGACCGACTCATTTTTGGAACCGACCTCAAGTATCTATTTCAGGATTGGCTTAATTTTTCAGCCCCAAAGGTTTACACTTGGTTTATTCAAACATCTGGCACGAGGACGCTTTTCGCTCTGTGACTCTGAGTTAATTTTAAACTGTCTTTTATGAGTTTAGCTGTTATGATTACAGGGCTGCACTATACACTACACTTTGCGACACATTCACATACAAAGTCCATGGAGAATTGCCGAGTTCCAGCCTTCAGCTTCCTTGAATAAAAATGTAACTAAACTACAAGTTGAAACAGTCACAAGCTGACGCCTACACTCTCCAAACGCCTTATTAAAAAAGAAGAAGAAGAAGAAGAAGAAGAAGAAGAGAGTTTTCAGTGTATACAAGACTTACTGCCTCTGTGAAAGCTTCGCTGTTCTGCTCCTCGTGAGCCTCAAGGAGTTTCTGTTAAAACAAAGAGATGTAGGTCACTCATAGAAACTGAATAGATTAAGGGAAGAAAGTAAGCCGCCATCCAGCTACCTTCAACAACTTGCATTCTCTGGAGTCGGAAAAAGCCGGGAACATCTCCTCATACTTCTCAACAGCGATCTACGGAGAGGCAAAGTTAAAATTCTTCCAGAATTCATCATCCCAGATCCTGAGAGTCAATCACGAAGGCGTAAACTCACCTTAGCGTTGAGCTCGTCAACGATGAAATGACAAAGAGCGGCTTTGAAGAAATACTCCTTGGCGCTGTATTTCAGCAGCGGGTTGTCCATCGTGTTGGCTCCAACCTGGATATAAATCCAAATCATTCAACATTTATCAGAAATGTCAAAACTGAGTTACGAGCCTCACGCACAAATACAAAGCAGAGCACTGTAGACACACCTGCTCGTAGATCTCAATAGCCTTCTGGTACTGCTCCAACTGAGCGCAGTAAGCTCCCACTTTCAGCAGACACTTGTTGGCGGAACTAAGGACAGTGTGTAAACAGTACACAGTGAATCTAATGCAACCTGTATATCCATGAGGGCAGTTTGAAACCAGTGTTGCACAGTTCTCAAAAAGCGCTATGCTAAATTAGTCTGATTTATTAATAAGGAGTGCGTCCATGAAGTGAAGCCAATGCCACAGTTTTGTACAGTTCAGCCCACCTGAATAAGATTTGTTATTGGTTAGAGATTATTTAACAGCTGCTGATATTTTTAAACTAATACTGTTCCTGCTTTAATGACTATCCTCTTTCTACTTGTGTAATGGATTGGACTATTGAACAAGGACTTCAGTAAACAGCTATGTGAGTGATCAATGCTTAACACCACTCAGCCACAACATTACAATCACAGACCGATGGAGGTGAATAACACTTGATCTTGTTTTGCTTGAATGTTCATGCAAAAAACAAGTATCTTAACAATCTGGCAGCACCAGCTGGCAATGTCAGCTAAAGGGGAAGAAAAAACTGCAGTTCCTCTAGTTCTCTATTTTATTAGTATGTTGCTTTGCACTTATCAGAAGATATCTGTCTGTGTGTTGCACCTGCACAATGTTTAAATGGAGCTTGCTAACAAAGCTTGCTAGGACTAGCTGGTAACTTAGCACACCACCCTTTTTGTCCATAAAACTAACATGGCAGCAGCAAAAATGTAACAAACCCATAACCGATGGTCGAAGTCTCACAGTAGGGCAGGGCGATATGGCCAAAAATATTTATCACGATATAGATTTGAAAATTTGCGATAACGATACAACTGACGATATAATTGACGCAAAACAAAATACAACTCCACAACTTTTTTAGTGGATAAAAACCCCCATCAATTTGTTTTTGTTTAAACAAGCAGCTGTTTATTTTTAACGTGCATTAAAGCCACACAAAATTCAACAGTGGTTATCCTGTTATATACATGGTTATCCATAATCATGTATATCCACAAAACTTAAGAGGTGCTTTGCAACAAAAGTGCAGTGTGCAAAATCAATAAGTCAAATAATAATATTGCACAAACTCTTGAGTAAAAACAAAACAAACAAAAACATAGATAAATTATGCTACTGCTCCTGGAAGTTTTTCTACATTTCAAGTTTTAAGATTCTTTGTCAGAAACACTAACATGTTCACAGCTGCGGGCTTAAGCGAGGACCTTTGACAAGTTACAACATTTCCACCTGTGCTGAACAACCTTTCAGATGCAGAGCTAGTTGCTGGAATGCAGAGGTATTTCCTAGCTAATCTGCTGATGTGGGGAAAGTTTACTGTGTGAACTTTCCACCACGAAAGAGGATCACACTCACTGTCTGCTGGTGGACTATTCACATAACTGCTCAGTTCAGATGATAACCTCTCTGCAGTTACCTCTATCTTGCCACTAACTGGTCCCTTCAAAAAACTCCTGAGACTCTTCTTTTGCTTTTTAACAGCTCCCTGACTTGTTTGGTCTCCAGTAGATGTATGAGGTGTTTCTGAAAAACCTGTGGC
>VUQQ01067489.1:0-21775 GCA_015108535.1 Steatocranus sp. 'ultraslender' AB-2019
AATCGAATTGAATCGAATCGTGGATCGAATCGATTTGGGACCTTGTGAATCGGAAACGAATCGATTCTAGAAATCAGTGACGATACCCAGCCCTACTGTGCAGCTCCAGCTTTGTGTCTTTTTCATTGTAGCTGAAGTCCGGGACAAACTGTTCCTTTTCACCTCAATACGAAACGCGAAATATTTTCTCTGAATACCAGACGATTCTGTTTTTTACCGGACGGTTGGCAACTCTAATAACTAACCTTATGAACAAAATAAAGTTCAACATCAGTAACATCATAGCACCCACCCAGCTGTATAGAAACTCCGTCATGCTAGCTAGTACGCAGTATGGAAAAAGTCAGCATAATAATAATAAACTCCACCTAAACTTGGTTTGTATCTGACCCAGATAGACTGCAGGTCATACTCCGACCGGCGGCCGCTTCGGGTCTCTCTTCCTTCTGCGTCCCCTTTCCCTCATCCACCTGCTGGTCTCCACCACTTGCTAATGTTATTGAATCTGTCGAAGCTCCGCGATATCCACCACACGAAGTAACGAGTAACGAGCCTATCTAAATCCCAGTAACGAGTAACGCATTCCTGATTTTGGCATAATAACTAGTTACCGTGCTCGTTACCACAATAATAACGTAGTTACTGTAATGCGTTACTTAATAACGCGTTAGTCCCAACACTGCTCATAAAGTTGTGGCCACATAATTAAAGAAAATCGGTTTAAGTTCAAATCGAGTTTCAAGAGAATAAATGGTACCTATGGAAGAAAAGATCTAAGAAGGCAAAACTCTCTTTATTGTGACTTTAATAAACTGTTTTTCAAGACAGTGTGGTCATGCAAAAGCAGCGGCATAACCCTGTTTAACAGTCGAACTGAGTGTCTGGCATTATAGTCAAGTATCAAGCATTAAAGAGCTTCATTCTCTCCTCGCCTGTGACGTCTTTCAGAGTTCACAAATCAGAAATCTTTGACATTATCTCTGCTATTGTCTTCTATCTCTCTCAAACACACACACACAGTATGTGCGACTCGGCTGAGTTGAGAGGAGACATTTGCTCGGTGTGAGAGCCATCCCTGTCGTATTCCTTTGTTTGCTGCACATGACACACTCCCTCTCCCACTGTGTGGTAATATGCCTATTTTCTCAGTCAATTTGCCACTCTCAGCATCCAAGCACATGCAAATATGGAAGATGATACCGATTGGGGAATAGTAGTTTCCTGTAAAATGTGTGCCAACTGTTTAAGTCTAGGTTATTGTTGAGCAGGGACACTGGCAGTGTTTTGAATTCCAGCCTTGCTTTGAAGGAAACAAAAAGATTTAAATGGTACTGTGCTTACAAAGAACAAAGGATAACAGTGTTGTTTACATTTTAATGCACTGCATACAGAAATGTTTTTCCTAATGTTTCAGCTTTACTTTTGCTATTATAGAACAACTTTAATGTCTTTTCATATACTCTTAAAAGTTGTTCAGACAATGTTCATGTTTACTGTAGCAGAGTTTACTATATGGTTACAATATTTTTGAAATTGATAAATTTCAGTGATCAATGATCATTTTTAACAGCTGCTAAATATAATCCTGTATTGATGCCTGTTTGTGAATTATTTGTGTCCAGACAGATGCAGGTAGAGATCAGGTTAAGATAAAATTCAACTTGTGATTAAACAGTAATGGAAGGTGTGACTGAGAGCTCCTCCAGTTGAAAGTGTCATGGAACGGCTGTGTGGCAGGCACAGTAGGACCCAAATGCAAGACTCTGGAGGCTGGAACTCAAAATAAACTAAAAAAAAACTTTAAGGCTGAAGACTCTTCAAAAAAACAAACCAAAAAAAAAAAACATATGCAACACAGGAGACAGGAAGAAGTCAAAACACTTCTGGGGGTCTGCCCAGCAAAGGAGCAAGCTCTACAAGCAGTAGCCGATTTTAGGGGCGAAGAAATTGGTGGTCATCCAGGTCGCCAGCAGCTGAGACTCTCCTGTGGTTTGGCTGGATCAGTGGCAAACAGCATGAAGGAGACCTTCCGGAGGCTTGCATGTTCACACTGAAGATGGTGGTCTGTATGGGGGCCAGTATTAGTCAGATGATGAGTGGTGCCTAGTTTCTTCCAGATATGATGGTTGGCATTCAGGCCAAAGAGTTCAAGAGTTCATACTTCTCATGGGCTTAGAGTCCTGCCTTTTGGCAAACTCCAGGTGGGCTGCCATATTTCTTTTACTGAGGAGTGACTTCCGTTCGGACACTAAACCATACAGGCCTAATTGGTGAAGAAATGGTTGTCTTTCTTAAAGGTTCTCCTCTTTCAACAGAGCAAAGTTGGAGCTCTGTCAGACTGACCAAAAGATTTTAGGTCACCTCCCTGTCTAAGGCCCTTCAACCCTGATTACTCAGATTTGCTGGGTGGCCAGTTCTACGAAGAGTCCTGCTGGTACCAAACTGGCGGTTCTGTAAACTTAGATTTATGGATATTAGAAGCCACTGTTCTCAATTCTGCAGAATCTTTTCTATATCTCGATACAAACCTGTCTGTAGGATCTACAGACAGGTGATACAGACAGGTGTTTGCTTTTTCAAATTGTGTTCAATCACCTACCTATGTCACAAGTTCACATTATTCAACTTATACAAACATCTGACAGATGATCAGTGAAAACAGGATACACCTGAGCTCAATTTTGAGTGTCATGACAATATAACATGTCATGTTAATGTTGTGTGGCCATAACCATCCATGCCATTCAGTCATTGCGGGCTGTGTTGACCCAATGTGTAGTTAAAATTTTTTTAGGAGATGCACATTAGGGTACATGAAGGGTTACAGCATAGGGTTAAAAGGGTTTACCGATTACATTGTAACTTATGAAAGATTTCCTGCAGAAGTCTAATAGCATAGCTATTATTATTATTAACAAACAACTAGTTTCTCCTTGAGTCACTTCATAAAGTCAAAACAGCACTATAGAAAAGTATACAAAAGACGGGTCTTTGTTGTCCTAAAGTCTTGAACTTTTTCTTGTCTCTCCCAAATACTCTGACATGACCAAATACAAGTTTATTTGAACATTATGAGCATTCATTCATTGTGCAATGTTAATATGTGAGAAAAAAATAGAAGAGAACAACTTTCTTGGTGTTCAGTGACAAAGGTGGAAGCAATCTGACAACACACTTTTAGAAAAACAAACTGTAATAAATACAGTATGTGTATACACACAGTGAAGCATCCACACACTAAGAGAGTGAATTTTGGTAATTTTTGACCTCTGGATAATTTTTCTTTGCAGCTCAGACTAAAGAGGAAAAGTTACCAGAGTATCAAAGTCAGTTTTTACCAGTATGTTCACTATTTCTTAAACTATAATTAATTACAGGAGCTAGCTTCCACTGTGTCTCTTTATGAGTGTGCATGTCTTCAAGCAGTATAAAAACATGATGTGTTGCAGAACAGAGACTATACACAGAGATCTCTAGTATACGTCTTTAGCAGAATAGAAACTGACTGTTAGTAAATGTCTTTTTTCAAAATTGGTGCTCTTGACTTTTGATGAAGCTTTTTTTGTTTTCTTTTTTTTATCTTAAATACTTCACTGAGATTTTTCTAAATACTAATCTGAGATAAGTGACAGATGTAGTAAAATGGTCTAGCTAACTGTCTGATGTCTCACTCTTTATACATGTCCATTAATATCAATATGTCCAATTCACTCCACTCCACTTCACTCACACAAACACTGAGAAACACATGCTCTTTCCCCACGCTCCTCTCTTACAACTCAGGTATACCCTACTGACACCCCCCACTGCTCACCCCTCCCACTCTATTGTTGCTAGGCAACATGCTCCATGTATGGACACCCACCTGCCTTCAGGCTTCAGTGCTCTAAATTTGGTCTTAATTGTAAATTGAGTGGGAGAGCAGGCTGATGCTGGCTGAATGAGAAGCAGGCTCTGACTGTGGCCACTGAAACAACTCAGGTACCATGAAGTAACACAGACACAGTCTGGAGACGCACAACAGAGTTGAGCTGTGCACAATGGGAGACATGAAACCTGCCGCTGGGGTGGAAATGGAAAAGCAGAAGTCAAAGGTCAGGTTTTAGAAGGTAGGAAGAGAATACTGTGGAAGAATATGTTTATACCACTGAATTAATAACACCTCTGGTAAAAATTACCAAAATACATCTTTGAAACAGTTTTCTTTGTTGTCGAGAGGTCAGGGAGGCTTAAATATATTGCTACACAATGACTTGAATAATGGAAGAGCTTGGTATAGCCCCTTTAAGTTCAAGTAACATTAATGGTACTTACTGTTTGTGTCCTGACAGTTATTTAATTTAATTGCAGATAAATATTGCAAATACCAGAAACAATGGTTATGGTTCATCTATTCTCTGCTCACAGATGATAGCCTGTTAACCTTGTTGCAATATTACATATCCATGTCTTTTGCATTCACAGAAAATGTGATGCAGTTTGTTCAATTAAAAAAATAAATCAGTGGACATGTAAGAGTTCCTGTTTAGGAACTAATACAGATATTATGACTGTGCCTGGAAATGATGAACAACCAATTAAATAAATCAGTTGGACTGCAGACAGCTGTGTGGCCCTCTGCACGTAAAGCTCAACTATCAAAACGCAGACTATGGAATTTTGTTCACCCCAACATCATCTGTATTTAATTATTTTCCATCATTTTATTCAATTCTTCTGGCCATAATCCTTGTTTATGTATTTAAATTTGTGTTGTGGAACACCATACATTCAAAATTCATATTTGACCACAGGCGGTAAAATGGTAAATGGAGTGCTTTTCTACTCTAACATTCACACTTCAGTAGATGGATCAGAGAGCAGCAACTCATGGTTAGTATCTTGCCCAAGAACATTTGGCATGGAGAACTCAGGGATTTTACCACCAACCTTCTGATTAGTAAATGACTTGCTCTACCTCCTGATCTACAGCAACCCCAAGTTCAAGCAGTGCTAGTTATATCTCTATTACTACTTGTGATTGGATGTGTCACACATATTTTTACATGCAGTTATCTATCTAGCTTTTTACTTTGTTTGTTTAGCATAACTAAACAAACGTTTATCTACTGACCTATGAATCAACCCAAGTTTCTTGCCCCTCCAGGTCGCAGAAACCCCATGGCCAGAAATCTTCCAATGACTATAAAAAGAACAAAAACTTGGTTCTTGAACCAGTGTATCAAATACTGAGTCTGACTATAAAATGTAATCTTATTAAGATAAGAAAAATGGTTTGGATACTGTTCTATTTGTTACATATGACCGATTGAAACTCAACACATCACTACAAAAACATAACTGTAGATCTGCCTTTTCACATCACTGTATATCTCAAATATGCTTTAAAAGTCATCTTAATTATTATTTCCAATAATACTTGTAATACCGCAGAAAGCGATATAACTATTCAGCTGGTTTACAACAGCAATTAAACACTAATGTCAGAATGAATAACATTTGCAATGAGAGCTTTTTTCTAATGTTTTCCATGAAACTTTTCCAGCTTTCTGAAGATTCCTCCTCCTGAAATATTATAGAGATACACTGACAGGCTTAAAACTCTTAAGAGAGCAGATATCAGAGAAGGACCCCGTTTGCTCAATTCAATTACCACAGGCCTGTACACAATCCACAGGAGACAACAGTGCACCGGATGCTCATTTCAACTCCTCTTTCCCCAAATCCCTATAGAAATCTCCTTTGGTCGGACAATGCACTTTTTCCCATTTGAAAAAAAGAAAGAAAATCAATATCTGGTTTCAATACACACAGAAGCCAATCAATATTACCCCTGACTCCCTTTTTCTCTTCTGCACTCTTTCTCCAGTTTTCCCTCCATCTCTGGCAAATGGTAAATAGAAACAATGGTGTATGGTTATTGGGAGGTCAGGGTGCAGCCGGAGGAGAGAATAAGGCTGCTGATGAGAGTGCTTGAGCTGGAATCACACAGGCATCAATGCCGTTAACCTCTCTGTGGAGCGCCACAGACAAAAGAGCTGCAAAGACTGACTCGCACATGAACAAACACAGGAAAAAAAACAACACATTTTTAACACATAGAAGAAGAAAAATCATATTTGATTGGCTATTTTGTAGAATATAAAGTTTTGGGTGGGTTTTTTTTTTTTGTTGTTTTTTTCTTTTGCTTTTTTACTGTGGAGGCCTGCTGCTGATGAGACAGTTCCAAATTAGAAATCAAGTCATTATTTACAAAAACATCAACAGATTATGAAAATAACAAGCATTCTTACCTGAATTCACTCACTAATCTTGCCACAATACTGAAACTATACTGAAGAATACTGAACAATTAAAATGAACCTGTGTACTTACATTTGTCACAATAAAGGACTTTGATAGTAATTTACATTTTTTCTTTTCGTCATACCTGCCCTGTTGCTGGAAGAGGCGGCTAAGCCACCTGAGCCAGAGTGTCTACAAGCTATGGGTCCTGTCTGAACTGAACTGAACTTCCACAACTGCGCTGTTTGAACCTGTGAGTCCTCCGCAACCTGAAGGACACCTGTCATCTGAGCCTGCACCACAGCCAGTGGGTCCCAGGCAGCCTAGACCTGAACCTGAACTGCTTGAACATGAGTCCATGGGTCCCACACTGCCTGAACCAGAACCTAAGACAGAGGGTCCCAGACTGCCTGAGTCCATGAGTCGTTGCCATCAACTGCCTCCCTCCTGAGGGTCTCTGTCACAGTCATTGGTTTCCTGTCAAGCTGCCAGAGGTTTTCTGTCATCATGCTGCTGGCCACACCTCCAGCCTCCACCATCTGAGCGCTGCCACACTGCCGGCCACCAGAACAACTTCATGTGGGGTTCTGGCTTTAGCTCCTCACTTCTGCTCCTGTGCTTGGTCGACCACCAAACTGTTTGTGTTTTAGACTTATTCCTTCTGTCCGGGCCCACTTCAGGCACCCGTGTCAAGTTAGACACTGTTTTATTTCCTGGTTTAGGATATCTGGAAACCATCTTTAAGGGTTCTGGGTCTTTGACCAATTATTTTGAGTTTGTTCTTCATGTATGATTAATTTCCTTGGAAAATATAAGAAAATGTATCTTCTAGTTCCCGAACTTTCTATTGCCTCTGGTCAACTGGTCAGTCTCATATAGAATTGCTATTTAGGCTGCTTTATTTAAAAAGTTCCACAGTTCCTTTGCATCAGAAAACCACTTTGAAAATCAGCTTCAGCCTAGGTTTTCTTCTTTGTACTGTGTTCAGTGTTGGGTGTAATGCACTGCAAAGTACCACATTGCAATTAAAATCGTGCAATTACTTGTGTTAAAAGTTCTTTGGTTGTCTTCAATTCAGTATAATAAAAAAAACAAACAAAGAAAAAAAACATCAAATGTTACTTTTTCCCCTTTGTACACTTGAGGTTGAGCTGACTGAAAATGGTAGCGCAGTCTACAACTTTAGAGAAATGGCCAAATGAATATTATTCTTGCTTTTATTGCAAGCCAGGCCAAGGCCATGATGGTAAAGTGCAAACTACAATATAAAGTGTTTAAATACAACCAGCACATGATTTCTAGAAGATGATGTTAAAGCTGACAGCACATCACACAATTATAGAAGCTCTTCAATAGGTAAAAGAAGCAACAATGAGCAGTGATGTGGCATTATAGCCCCAGTTTCTACCCCCTGGTTTCCACATAGAATCCGTTTGGTAATCTCTGTGAAAAACTCTTTGGGCTGGTTTTCACCTTTTTCTGTCGGTTTTATGTTAATACTTACAAATCAAAGAACAGAGCACTATGTCCGTCTCAGGACAGGAATTTTTAACATGTGAGTACGTCTTTAATGTTTATGTGGTTAAGCTACAATTATGTGACATTGAAACCAAGGCCATACTGTGGAAAAAAGTAATGTAACATGTTTTGTGCAAAAATTTGCTGCTGTTCTCCCTGCTCCAATGTTTTGATGTGTCCACTTGCACAGGGAGAGAGGTTCATTTTGCAAGTGAAAATTCAATATTATTTTGACTATAGATATCCTGTGTCAGGTGTAATTTTTTGATAGAAGAGAGTTGTATTAACTTACCAAAAACTGTATAGTAATATACTGATCAGCAATATTCTCTCCATTAGAAAGGCTAACAAGATGAAGCTGACTGCAAAGAAAAAAACTATTAAATAAAATGGCTAAAGGAGCATCTATGGCATGTTTTCAACACATTTGGTATGTTCAACAACAAAACATACTGGATAATGTTCAGTATTTGAGTATTCAGTATTAGTATAGGGCTCTCGCTCAGTATAGTAAGCATATGTTATGTGTATTAAGTTATACATTTCCAGTGTGTTGCCCTGTCTAACCACACACAGAAGATCATCTTCTTTGGATACTGGTGTTTCTTTTGAACTTTTGATTTATACTGGCTAACCAGTGTATTTTTTCGTTTTCCTGTTTTCCTGTTTTCCTGTTTGGGTTTTTTTTTTTGTTGCGTGTTTGGTTTTTGTTTTCTTTTTTTTTTCTGTGGTTAAATGTTATTGTTTTTTAATCTTATGTCCTTTGTCTGGTGTGATGTTATGTAACTTTGAACTTAAAATCTTATAAATAAACATAAAAAAAAAAAGATTACAGTGCACCAAGCAAATACTGATATTGTCTGATAAACATCAGTCTGAAGAGTAAGGAGAGAGGAATGGTAGCATCACAGCAGGAGGATGCCAAGGTGTTTCTAGAACATCACTAACACACTCGGGCTGGAAACAACACAGAATTGTATTACTTTCAAAATATACTCAAGAATATAAACTAATTATGTTGGTGGGTTCGTTGTCTTTCAAAGATGGCAGCCAACAAACTCTTTGTCTGGGTGCTTGAAGTGGTCTTTTGAGTGCAAGCACGATGGGTGCCAGCCAGCCAGCCTGGGTATCATGTGGTCCCCTTCTCATCCTAGTAAGGACCCCTCTTGTCCTGCCTGTCGTGCCTGCAAGAGGGGCACAGTGGGGGCCCTTGGAAGATCTATGAGACCCTGTGGTGCTGTTGTCTCATGAAAAAGGAATTACAAACAAATTGCTGAGGGCCAGCACATAATTTCAAGACTTGTGGCAAGTTTATGACTTGCTAATGTACCTAATTACATGGCCGTGAAAGACTTAATTAATTTAGGGGTGCGTTGGGACTGGGGTGAGGATGGGTGGGTGGGAGTTAAGAAGAAGGGTACAGAGTAAAAAAAGAAGTACAAAATAAGGCCCCAAAGTAAAAGAAAGAAAATAAGAGTGATGAGAAAGAAAGTGGTTGGCTGTGTTTGTTATCATGGTTCCAGTGCATTGGTTTTTACTGCCTGAGGAGAATTTAGTGGCTCTCACTATTGCATGCAAAAGAAAATGTGAGTCTCCAGGAAACGCGACCATTACGATCAACCCCTTGCTGATACCTAATATGCCCTGCGTTTCCCCCCATGACTTTGCCAAAGTGTCTGTAATCATATTATTGTAAATGTTGGCTCAGTTAATTGCATGGAGAGGAAAATGGGCTACGCTTGGTGGGTTATGGGGAATTTTTTGAAAGTTTGTTTGCCCTCTGGAGTATTGAAAGCACTAATAATGGTGGATTGGAGACAAGACTGCGAGAAAGAGGAAGATGAAGAGAAAAAGGAAGCAGGAGGAGGGCAACACTTAACCGGGAGTGTTTCTTTTCTCACCACTGAGTCTGATATGATTTCAGGAAATAAAGTGAAAAGAATACAGTACTGTTGATCTGGATGACTACTCCTGGGAGGTTTGAATTCAGCGTCAACTAGACAGCAATTGATAGATGGCAGAATGAATGAAATGGCCAAGTTTCTTCTCAGCTTAAACATTTTTCCAATGTTTAAAGTGAAAAATTAAAGCATGTTGAATATAGACCTGATTTTCTTTAAATGCAAATATGACCTGGTATAAAATCACAACCCTTGCTAGAAGAATACATTTATTCAATTTCACAATATCATTAAATGTTTGTTACATTTATTTCCTGGCTTTATAAATAAAGAAGCCATGCTGTTAATTCTGTTCAACTCCATCACTTGACGCAGTTATTAACAAAGGGAACCAGAGTATGCACTCAGTCAATACATAAGAAGACAAATAAGAATACCGAGGGTCATACAGAATGCAAAGAAAATGTGTGTAAAGCTAAGTACCCACTTCCTGCATCCTGGTGCTGCTAATCAAATGCACTTGAGTAATTGCTCATCAGCAACTGTAAGCACCTCTATAAAAGCAGATGTTTTGATTGTTTTCTGGTCTGGTGCATTCAACTGTATGTTAACACCATGGAAAGAGGAGGGAACCAGTGATTTTAAAGATTGAGAATTGTTGCAGCCTATCAGTATCTGCAAAGTTCAGAAAAATTGCAAATATCCCTGGAGCTACATTGCAGACTCTACAGGACTCATTTAGCATGTTAAATTTTAAAGTTCATGATAGTATAATTAGATGAAGTTTGAGCAACTGTAGCTGGTTTGCCAGGGTTGCCAGGATAAAGCTGGACCAAGCCTCCATGTCGCCGTAGACGAAATTAGGTTTTGTTTCTATTACTGTTTTTTGTAAAAAATTTTTTGATTAATTATCATTCATACACCTACTATAAATTTATTTCATTTTTAAATCTTCTTATTTGATTGTAATCCACAATGATAAATGTCATGGAATCAGACAACAGGTTTGCAAACTTACAGAAAAAAAACTAAAGTAGACATAAAATTCTACATGTATAAAGACTAATTTACACCATTGAGCCCTTATCTCAAAAACTCACATGTATGTAACTTCATCAGTGTAGCTGAATTTAAGAAATAAGTGCTTACATTTTTAAAACATGTTTAGCACCATCTTCTGCCAGTACAGATATCACTGGGTTGGTTGGCTGGTTGCAGAACTCTTGTACTGTCCCTGGTTACAACAATGAGTTTTATGTTAAGAAATCAAGTCTACACTGTCTATGTTCACTTTCTGTCTGTCTCTGTCTTTCTGCCTGCTGGAAAAAGAGACACAAATTTATTGCATGAAACAGCGCTGACGCCATCTGTGCCACTTGGTACACCTCACCAGATGAAGAAAAATCTGAGTGTTGGACACTAGCTTGTCGGCCTGGTGAACCACCTGTCACCTGACTGAAACGGGCTCTCCTCCACACTGTTCTCATTCATAAAGTGCTTTAAAAACCGGCTAACAGGTGGATTTTTCTGTTTCAGTGCAGCCAGCCAAACAATGAGCAGCCAATTACTGCTAAAGAGACATACAGTGCAAATAGACAGACTTGATTTCTTAATATACAACTCACTGCAGTATAAGTTTTAAAATATAAACTGTAAACCATATTTTTTGTTTTAGTGTCCTTATATCCCACCAAGGTATCGGTTCCATTACTGGTTAACAAAAACTAATGTCTAATAAGTCTATTGACTGCATCCAACCAACCAACTCACTACTCCATGGTTTAAATGATTCTTTATACATGCAATGTTTCTTGTCCACTTTAATATGTGCCTCCAAAATAGTTCAACACTGCTCCTGGGAAAGTTTCATATAACTTATGGCTTTGCTGATGTAAGAAATGGCTATTTACTCACATAAATAACTATTTTCTGCAGCAAACAACTAGTGGCAAGAACATCTCTCAATCTATAACTAATTTATCAATGCAAATACATATTACGCAAAGATGTTTCTTTAACCAAGCACTTAAAAGAGAAAATATCTAGTTATAAACTAGCTAGCTAATTTGCTATTACAGGCTACACCCAGCCAGTTAGATGAAAATGTTTAGGATATAAAGACAGGGACTGCCATGGCCCGGGTGAGTGCTGAGTTTTCCTGCGTGCCAGTAAATCCGCCACTAGGTAGAGTCACCACGCCCCCTCGTTTGTGGCACGTGTGTAATTAGCTGGCAGGCTCTTAAGACCACTCAAACATTCCTCGCCGGAACGTCAGCTAACCCACCTTCACAGTGGATTGGATCTTGCTGTCAGTAACCACTCTACTCCCCGTCGCTGGCCTGCTTCCTATCCTTGGTGCTATTCACCTTCCTGCCTCCCTGCCCAACACTTCACAGTGAGTGTACACGAACTGGTTTAGCCTCACTCGGACCTCTAATCCCCCCCAAGCCTCGCCTTCAACCCAGACAAGTACGACTATGTATTTTGTTGCCTCCACTTCTTAGACTGCTGCATGGGGCTCGTATTGACTCTACACACCTTTCATTACAGTGACTCAGAGAGAGTAACCCTGTGACCCTGTACCTTGTGTGCCTGCTCTGGAAAATACCAAATATCGTGTCCAGCCAGATAAAGAGACTATTGGCAGCAGCAAAGTCCAGAGGAACTGGACTTTGTAGGACTGGACTTTGCTGATTCTTATTGTTGTGGAGATAGTCCTAGCCAGGCCTCGTGTCTCAAAGTCTTGTTTACACTCACAGCATCCCTAGTAACAGTTTTGTCTTCTAGCCCTTGCCAGTCACAGTGTGTTTGTAGCTACAGATTCTTAGTACTGTAATTTGAAACTTTACGTCAGTTTAGTTGGTAGCTAATATTCAGAGGTCAAATGTTTTCCCTCTCGCCCTTAGTTCACGTATAGCGTTTTTTGTGTTTCATTGACCTCTTTCATGGTGTGCCATTTTTGAGTACCAAATAAATTGTTCATTTGCACTATACCTCTGAGCCTCCGTGTGGTGTCTGCATTTGAGTCCACTTACCTGTGTCTGGCCGCCCGGTCATTACAGTGACTTTCTAACTTGAGGACCTTTATCTTGCCATTTTTCTCCTCTTCCTCTGTTTTCCTCTCTTTTCTCTGTCCTTTAAGGATATACAGTGGAACCCCGACTTATGAATACCCCATTTAATGAAAAATTCAAATTACGAAGGCACTTAATGGCAATATTTCTGCCCGTGTAACAAAATCCACTGACTCTGGTTGGCTGAGCCCAGAATGCCTACAATGCCTTCCGAATCATGTGACAACCCCCTTGGCGTTCGTACTTGCGCTTCGCTGTTCCACTTGAATGATGTATTGTTGTTACAGTTAGCAATTAGCCTATAGCCTATCGTTCACTCAAAAGGCGCGATGGGATGGGTGCTTCGACTTACGAAAATTTTCGATTTACGAAAGACCCTCGGGAACGACTTAATTTCATAAGTCGGGGTTCCAATGTATTCTTTTTTTGGTTAACATTGTTTGCCATTCAACTTGCTCTTTGGATGTTCGCGCTGCATGCATGGTTGACCACATTATCAGTGGAGATCTGAGCTTGGAGCAACAGGCATTACAAATCACTACGCCATCAGTGCTCTTTTATAGAGAGAATAACAAACTTTTAATAATATATGAATCATCACTCACATATGCAAGAAATACCAATAATAATAACTTGTGAAGAAATACTTCTAAAGTTTCTTGTGAGGCCACGACCAGTGGTAACAGTGGCCATTGGCAGGCACTTGATTTACTTATGCCTTGAGCTGACTCTGGCAGATGTGGCACATGTGAACAAGCCACATCTGCCAGACTTTTGGAACAGCGTCCTTTGGTCAAACAAGACCAAAATGGAGATTTGGCCACAATGCACAGCAC
Source organism: Steatocranus sp. 'ultraslender' AB-2019 (assembly GCA_015108535.1). Classification (NCBI taxonomy): domain Eukaryota; kingdom Metazoa; phylum Chordata; class Actinopteri; order Cichliformes; family Cichlidae; genus Steatocranus; species Steatocranus sp. 'ultraslender' AB-2019. The sequence continues at coordinate 13,615 of VUQQ01067489.1, forward strand.
TATATTTAAAAACAAAATACAGTAAATCAGCTTAAACACTAACAAACAGCTGGTATGAAGATTGGGATTGCCAGGAGAACAGCACTTGTCTGACTGCACAGTACCCAGGTGCAGTCAGACACTTGGCATAATGAAAGTGTCCGGTGGAGGACGGGTTTTTGTGTGGTGTTGTTTTTAAGGAATTGCACTCAGTTCCTTAGTTCCAGTGAAAGAAGCTCTTAATCCTTCAGTATGCCAGAACATTTTGGACAATGTCATGATCCCAACGTTAGCAGAACCGTTTGGGATGACCACTTCTTGTTCCAACATATGGACCACAAAGCAAGATCCATAACGACCTGGATGAGTGAGATTGGTGTGCGAGAACTTGACTGGCCTGCACAGAGTCCTGACCTTAACCCGACAGAATACCTTTGGGATGAATTAGACCGGAGACTCCAAGCCAGGCTTTCTCATCCAACATCAGTGTCCGATCTCACTAATGCACTTCTGGATGAATAATATGGAAGCCCTGACAGAGCATCTCAATGGAGGAAACCCAGCATTGGGTGATGCCAATGGGTTCTAGAATTCAGTCATCACTGTGTGTAAAAGATTTTCACCCAAGTATTAAAAACAATACTTATATCTAAAATTATATTAGTTAAAATGGCTGCTATTCATAAACAGTTAATGTGGGTAAAAGAGGGGTGATGTGCTGGAGGTGACTCTACCAAGGAACCAGAAAAGTTTGCTATCAAAGCAGGCTGACATGTTAGGTGATTGGCTGGTAGACTGATGGGCTTGTACCTTTGTGAGGATCCTTTATGATCAGGACTGTTCTGCCTTGTGTTAGCCAGTCTGGATGAGTATCTGCTGTTAGGATCCCATGTATTTGTTCTTTTCCTGTCAGTAGGTTTGGATCATATTAGGGCCTGGTGCTGCTGCTCTTCATTCCAGTTCCTGCTCTTGTTCTGGAAAGTTGCTGTGGCCTCTCTTAGTTCCACCAGTTACTTGCTGTTGGTGTTGTGTGTAACCTCTTTCTCCCCAAATGGTCTTCCAGTGCTGCTCAGCTTCAGCTTTGACTGGGTCCGCCCTTGTATTATTCTTCCCTAGTAGTTGAAACTACACTAGTGGTCAGGCACGACATCAGGAGGTGATAGGAAATTTGTTTTTGGTTTTTTTTTTCATATCTGTCAAAAAGATGACAGGTTTGATCAGATTTGTGCCCAGACACCCACTCAGAACACCCCCATGCATACACATCCCCATGAATGTGCTCTATCCCTCTCAGTCATAGAAGGCAGGCTAGGCTTGCGGATTCAGGCCCGAATACTATGGGCTCACCCAGGGAACATTACTCATTTTCCAGCTCATTGCTAAAGCTCATTTAGTAAAGCCTCCTCCTGAACATCATCAATATCTCTTCTAAAGAGGCCTATGAGTTGGGAAGGACCAGGCTGCCCTAACCTGCTGTGGGTCATGCTTCACCATGCCTGTGCTGGAAACTAATGAGAAATGACAAGAGGTTATTCAGACTTCTCCAATTTGTTAGAACTTGTTAGATCATTTTTTTCTTCAGATGCTGTTTTGGATAACAGTGATAGTGAATATTGTTGTTTCTGTAGCCAGTGGGAGCTGAAATAATTTTAATTTATTAGGAAAGTTAATCAAATGTTAATCAATTAGGTATGCCTGCACTAAAGGTACAAAGCGTACCAACTGTTAACAATTTCTTTTTTTCTTTTTTTAAATTTTTGTAGATTCTAAGGAGCAGTACTATCTATTACGTAACACTTATTTGGATGGCAAGCAATTGTTTACTGACATTTGCATTACATGATTTATCATTTTCTGCTTCTTGCTGTTTGCCTACAGTGGGCTACTAAATGCAAGCAGAGGTTCTCTGTGAAGCAAAGTGATACAGCACTTCAATGAAGGACATTTCTTCAATCAAATTTAGGTCAAAATGTGCACATGATATCATTATGTTCTGATATAATCTTCCAAAATGTAGTCAGTTGTTGTAGAGAAGAAGAAGAAAAATATGCTACATTCCTTTTTTGCCTAATCTGTTAAATAGTGCTGTTTAGGGATAATATTTGGTCCCACTGACAGAGGAGATTCAGCTGCATTAGAACTGTTACTTGGTGTGTTTAGCTGAGTTGAGCTAGCACAGCTAACTAGCCTTGTAGTCATGTTCTCTGTTGATGTGGCTGCTTTTTTCCCCATGTTGACAGGTGAACTTGACTTTCTCATACTGGTAATGGTTGCTTTAAAACTTTAGTTAACTTTAGTTGAGGGGAGGCTGTAGCTCAGGATGAATAGAATCTATTATTGGGGGTTGGTGGTGCAATCCCTGGTTGCTCCTGTCTACAAGCCCAATATTCTTGGCCAAGATAGTTACCCCAACTTGCTCTTGCACTTACTCATAGAAAAAAGTGCTTGAATGAATGTGTGAGAATGGGTATCAATGTTTTATACAGGCCGAGATTTTTGTAATTTCATGTAATTGCCATTTGCTTTAGGATTCTCCTTGATGAAGGAAACACAGAACAACCCCTGAACCTGATTACTTCTTTACCTTGCAGGGTTTCGCTGAGTTTTCATTATGATATAGAAGGAGATCAAACCTTTTTTCTTTTTTTTTTAATCATTCACCTTAGTTTATGATCTGGAAGTACAGAATCTAACTACTTGACTTCTTTGTTTAATTCAAGAGCACTTTGGAATGTGGCCTGACTTGATACTGATTTAACTGACTACAGCCAACTGACTACAAACCAGAGGAAAGCTGAATTTGAGAATTAAACCAAAGAACTTTTAAGCGCTGACATTTCACTGTGCATATATATATATATATATATATATATATATATATATATATATCTGTTTACACTTGTTTGTGAAGCTCTGTGAAATATTCACTGTTATTTTGTGATAACCATATTGTTTATTTTTATTATGTTTTTTATGTTTATTTTAAATGTATTTATTTGTGTTAAAGTACTCTCTTCCTCCACTTTCCGACTTTAATTCTCCTTCGAACTCAGACTCTAGTTTGACATACATTGTATTATTTTGCAAAAATTAAGTGACTTGTGTTTGCATCTTGCAACAAATATTTCTGTGTTAAGCTATCTGTTTACTTTTTGTGTTGTGAAGACATGTAAGAGTTACACACTTTCAATTCAATTTTATTTATATAGCGCCAAATCACAACAAAAGTCGCCTCAAGGCACTTTGGATCAGACTTAGGTGGATTAAGAAAATTCCACCATGGAGCCCTACTTTACAAAACTGTCGTCGATTTAATGCTGTCTGTGAAGCTGAATTTAAAAGAAAATCCTTATAAGAAGGTAAATGTTGCAAAATGTGAGAGCTTGAAGGAAAAAAAGTGAAAATATATAGAAAACTCAGAATTTGTATTTTGAAATTCTGTACTTTTACTACATTTTTCCACACACTTGTATTTTAAATTTACTGTTACAGAAGAAATATTCACAAATGTATAAACTAATATTTACACAAATACTAATAAGAATACTGAGAGATGCAACCTTTACTTCAAATTGTACTCATATTCATTTATTTGTTGCTACTTACAAGCGCTCATCTGCGGCCTCCAAACTCACAAATTCACTCATTCTGCGCTATGGTAAATGGCCTGTATTTGTATAGCGCTTTACTAGTCCCTAAGAACCTCAAAGCGCTTTAAATATCCAGTCATCCACCCATTCACACACACATTCACACACTGGTGATGGCAAGCTACACTGTAGCCACAGCCACCCTGGGGCGCACTGACAGAGGCGAGGCTGCCGGACACTGGTGCTACCGGGCCCTCTGACCACCACCAGTAGGTAACGGGTAAAGTGTCTTGCCCACGGACACAACGACCAAGACAACGAACCGGCAACCTTCCGATTACAAGGCGAACTCCCAACTCTTGAGCCACGATCGCCCCCCATAACTTAAACTATAACTTTTGCAACACATCTTGTAAGAAATGTGTTGCAAAACTCCCACTTGTAGCTGAAGGGTGGTATGGGGGGTTGACTGTGAATCCACATGGCAGATAGAGTACAGTGGGGAATGAGAACACTTGGTCTTCCACTTCTGCTCCCTCCGTTCTCTCTGTCAGTTTTTAATTTGGAAATATGGATGGTACATCCTATGGACTAAAGAGGAAAGCAACTGTATGGTTTGGTGTTGATAAAATGCATTCATCTCTATTGGTACGGGGGTGCATTAGTGCCTATAGAAATGGTGCCTTACACATCTGGAAAGATGCCATCAGTATTGAAGGTATTTGTAAGTTTTAGGGCTACATCCCCATGCAGATAATGACTTTTCCAGGGCAGGCCTTGCATTTTCTAGCAAGACATTCCTATTATTGCAGCTATTGCAAGAGCAGAGAAATTTGACATTTCTAAATTATTGCATTTTTTCACATTTTACATAGCATCTGGCACTTTTTTGGAATTAGGGTGTCAATGGTTGTGGTAAAAACACTAGCAGATTTTACACAGTGGGATTGTGTATCATAACATGAATGTAGAGTGTTGATGGCTGTAGAGCACCTCTAGCTGAAACAAGTGCTGAAAATGTATACAAATAGGCAACTACAAGGGTGTGTGTGTGTGTCTGAGAGAGAGAGAGCATGAAGCAGACAGAAATGCACTCTAAGCACATGATCACATCTGCATTTTCACATCCAACATTTGTTTTCATTAAATTGCCATTTCTGCATATTTGTGTTCACATTTCCACAGTTCACAGTATTTGCATCAAATTATGTAGTAAATGATGCACAAATATTTTACTAGACTTAATAAATAGACATACAACTTCTTCACTGCTTAGTACATCGTTGGGCTTTTAATATTTGATCACAGTCACTTGTAGTTCCTCATTCCAAGGATGAATAATCTCTTTTTTTCTTGAAGTTTTGATAACTTAATGTTCAAAGTATGTATGTAGTATATGTTGCATCATAAATGGAACTTCAAGCACATGCAGGCCTTTTTGTGTAGCAGCAAGCATGTTTTAAGCGCTCTTCCTGTCTGTTGCTTTACTGAAGAATCTCTGTTATTTGGATTTAAAAAAAACTCTAACAATACACTTGGACTCAAAAACATGATTGGACTAGTCCAACGAATAAACATAATACCTCATCCCAAAGGCAATTTTGCACACAAGCAATTTTCTGTGCTTGCGGGTGACCTGCACACATCTGTTTGTCTATTATAGCGGAGAATGGTGGAGCGTGGAGGTGGAGGCAGAGGGGTTGGCCCTCATATTTTTTTTGATCATATCAACCACAGCAGGCATATGGGGCATCCATCATGACCTGACCACCTCTCCTGCCTGCACGTACTTGAACGGGCCCAACAAGCGGTAGCAATTTTCCATTTTCATTTGTTGACCACTTGACCATGTGCTTTCCCAGCTTCGGCAGATGAGCTCTCATTCATGGTCGACTTCTGGTCTGTACACACCTGCAAGCTCTGCACCAATGCACTGGCTGCTGACAACAGAGTGCAAGCAACATATTAAACACTGCCTCGAAATTGTAACATATACAATTCTGTAGAGCTCCCAGCGGGAGAAGTGCGAAAACAAATGAAATGGGTGTGTAAACATAAAGTTTCTCCATTGTGCAAATAATTTTCTGCTTCTCGACAAGTTAACCAATTTGTTTGAATTTTTGTATTTTTCCTGTGAGTGAGAGGCTTGGCCAATGAAAGCTTCAAAGAGTCAGTGAAAGATTCTGATTTCAAGTAAAATTTTCTACTCAGTCATTTATTTACTCACATATTGTGCTGTTTTTTTGTTTGTTTGTTTGTTAACAGGACTCAATTATGCTCAGTTTTTCTATTCTTGAAAGATGCTTTATATTTATAAAAACTTCATCATTTATCATGTCTTCTTATGGGGCAAAAGTTTATCACTTTGTGAAACCATAGCCAACTTGTGAAACTGTGACTGGCTTCTCCTTGTAAACAAAAGGCTTGACTAATAGGGAATACTAGTATGAGGTGCTTCTTGTGCACCAGAGATGTGTGCAATGATCACTCTTGGTAGAGGGAAAAAAAATCCCCCAGACTAACAGTACATTATATAGATATTAAGAATATTTGCAGAAGATTCTAGCAGGCAAAGCATGCGTGAAACATCATAACGAAGTGGCTGGCGTAGTATAGAGGAACATCTATGCCAAGTATGGCTTGGAAGGGACTTCCAGATACAGATGGACAAACTGGTGATGGCTAGCCAACCAGATAGCCACGACTATGTGTGGTGGAGACAACAGTTGTGAAAGATGCAGCGATCCCAACAGACAGCAACATCAGAAAGAAGGAGCATGAGAAAATACAGACCAGCACAAGCATTAATGGGCAACTGGAGCAGATATGGAAGGTAAAGTCCAAAGTGGTCAAACAGAATCTTCTATATCTTAAAAGATATCTTGAGGGGCCGATGGCGCGATATGGCAGCCTCGCTTCTGTCAGTCTGCCCCAGGGCAGCTGTGGCTACAACTGTAGCTTGCCTCCACCAGTGTGTGAATGTGAGAGTGAATGAATAGTGGTATTGTAAAGCGCTTTGGGTGCCTTGAAAAGCGCTATATAAATCCAATCCATTATTATTATTATTATTAATAAACAATAAAAAAAACACAGTTTTACTTGTACAGGCAAGTAAAACTGATGTTCCAGGGACATTAATCTTACTTGTTTGTCTAAACTTGGCTGGAAAATCGCAAAACACATTGCATCCTAGTGTGTTCTAGGCTGTCAGTGTAGGACAACCTACTCTCTTCTTTCTCTAAAGGTTGGCCCTGCTCCCTGGAACCACTTGCTGCTCTCCCTCTGGCCTCCTCCTCTGCTTCCCTCTCCTCTCTATCTTCAGGTTGTTTTTCTTGAATTCATCCAGTGTTTCCTTCTCCAACAGCCAAGACAATAGAGCCCGGGCTACAACCAGCCATGGGGCCCCTCAAGCTTACTGGGTCTTTTCATAGCAAAGCCCAAGGGCTCCAGGGTAAATCCTACAACTTGGCAAGCTAGCATGCCAACTAAAGGGATGCCAATGTCTGCCAGCATTGCTGCACTCTTCATTTGCAGCCTCCTTTCTTTGTTTTATAGTGTCTGCCTCTATGAGTGCATGTTTCTATCTGCTGCTTTGTCTCTCAGTTTTCTTGGCTTTTGCAACTTTTTTCTGTTTCTTTATCTTAGCAAATAGCAGCTCATCGTTACTCCACCCAGTTTTTCAAAAGGACCAGAGGTGAAAAATATATAGACTTTCTTTACTAAAGTAAAAGTACAGATACCTGGATGAAAAAGTACTGAAGAAACTTTTTATTCAAGTAAAAGTGAAAAAGTACACGCTGTGAAATGTACTCAAAGTAAACAGTAGCTCCCTGAAGGACTATTCTGCTAATACTTTTTGTACAAAGGTAACTGAACCTTATTAATATAGAAATAAAATAATATTAGTGCATGAGAATACAAAACTTTCACATTTAAATTGGAATTCTAATGATTTCACTTAGCTTGAATCTGAATTTTTAAAAATAACTATTTTCTTTTTCCTAAATTGTTGAGAGAGACTTTGCTTCCACACCTAAACAGTAAAATGAGTACAGTGAAGAGTTACAGTGGGATTCAGCAGGTGGGGGAATCTTAATATCTGTATAGTGGCTCAGCATAGAGAAAATAAACTCTCATTCATTTATCCAGAGGTTTTTTAGTGTATAGACTGTGTGGATTCAACAAGATATCAGCAGTATCATAACCCATCATTGCTAATGTCCATCCACTACACTGAGACTATACTGTTTATACTGTCTTTACACTGGACAGCATGAAGTTGGAATTCAGTGATCTACAGGGTGGGCCATTTATATGGATACACCGTAATAACATGGGAATGGATGGTGATATTAAAGTCCTGTTTGTGGCACATTAGTATATGTGAGGGGGCAAACTCCTCAAGATGGGTGGTCATTATGGTGGCCATTTAGAAGTCGGCCATCTTGGATACAACTTTTGTTTTTTCAATAGGAAGAGGGCCATGTGACACATCAAACTTATTGCTAATGTCACAAGAAAAACAATGGTGTGCTTGGTTTCAACGTAACTTTATTCTTTCATGAGTTATTTACAAGTTTCTATTTGTTCAC
>VUQQ01067490.1:0-18755 GCA_015108535.1 Steatocranus sp. 'ultraslender' AB-2019
CCTTGGGTCCTCGTACTCTGGGACCTCTGGATGTCTGGGGCCTGGATCTCCTCCATACCTGCTTCATGCCCTGGGGGACGGGGCTATGGCTCCCCACACTCCCTAGCAGATCGTTACATGGAGAAACCTTTAGAATACAAGCGCGCTGATCCTCACAGGTGTACACACAGGTGTTCACAGACACAAACTACACCTTTCTTGGCTGCTACCTCAAAGCACATTGTGCGCTGTCTATCTTGCGTGCTGCACAATAACATTTAATATTTAGTATCTACTGTTATCTACTGCTAGCTAGTTTATTGTGATGGTGCTGTATTTATTATGTTGCTGTTTTTGTTTGTTTGTTTTCTCTCCTTGTTTTTTTTCTCTCCATACAGGTGATCCAGGTGTTTTGTTTGTTTTCTCTTTCTTTCTTCTCCCCTCTCTCACCATCTCTTCTCCCCTCTATTTTTCTTTCTCTCCCTCTCTTTCTCCCTGTCCTATCCCCCAGTCATGTCTGTCCCAACTGTAACAACCGAAAAAAAAATAAATACATAATTATAATAAAGGTCAATCAAATGGACCAATATGGCAAGGCCATGATGATCCACTTGGTAAAGTAAATCCGCTTGGCATCTCTCTTAGCCTTAAGACAACAATTCTGATGGCTAAAGATCCAAACGGGACAGGGGGAAAAAATAAATAAATAAATAAAATAAAATAAAGTTGATATTTGTGTAAAATCTTTTATTGAAAGTTGACTTGTAACTGACAGATTTCAAAAACCACATTTCTCTTCTGACAAGAAAATAGAATTGAAGAAAAACAATAAAAATGGTAAATGGCCTGTATCTGTATAGCGCTTTTACTAGTCCCTAAGGACCCCAAAGCGCTTTACACATCCAGTCATCCACCCATTCACACACTGGTGATGGCAAGCTACATGCTCAGCGTGTAGCCACAGCCACCCTGGGGCGCACTGAAGTAAAAGCAGAAGATAATAAGGGAAGGAAACCAGACTGGAGAAATAGAAAAAGGAAAAATAAAGAAATTATTAATTTTCTTTCAGCATTTTCATTCAAAGTAATATTTTGGAAAATGTCCTTATTTACTGTGCACTGCAGAGAAATACAGGAACCATCTGCTTTTATAATCCCTCTCTGAAACTGTGACGCGTCCTCTTTGCACTTTGGTTTCTGCACAGAATAAACAAAAAGGAAAATGTGTTAATCACTGAGCGTTAGAGGATTTTCAGCCTCAGATGGAGAAAGTGGCTGTTGATGCTTCACTCACAGAGCACGACATCAATAACACAGGAGAATGAGGAGACAGGGTGATGATCTGTGTGTGTGTCCCTGACCATTAACAGTGGCTTGTGTAATAAATGAGGAGCTGCTAATATGTGAGTCATGAAGATCATTTCACTGTCTGATGTCATCTTTTCTGATCGTCCTCTGCAGGATCAGAAAAGGTGTCTGGAGTACATGAGTCAGTCCGACACCTCAGCGCAAAGAGAAGTCACACAACGAAGGCCTCTGTAACTTTTAAATGTGCAAATTATATAGTTTTATTTTCAGAGACTGATTCAGCGATTTCCCCGTGATCAGGCCTGCAGACACAAACGCTGAAGGATGCATTGTGAAGACTCATGTTGGTGCACTGGCCGGTTATCACCACTGAGGGCCAGCAGTTAGTAATACTTCATGTCCGAGAGAAGCACTCCTGTCTCCGGGTCTGCTTGGCTCAGCGGTTTTTACACAGGCCACAGATCCAAAGTGGGTGGGTCAACTAAAGGAAGGAAAAAATTCTGGACTGAAACTCATTTTGAATCATTTTTGGAGGAAAAGCACCCACACATGTGCTTCCTGCTGCCCTTTATTTCACTCAAATTTAACTCTGATACTTTTCTTTGTGGTTAACGATTCCTAAAAACCTTTTTTGGCTTCTGAAGTGGAGCATGCAGGTCAACGAAAAAACAGACTCACACACCGACTGTGCAGCTGGTAGAGATGCAGAGACCTGCTCTGTGTTCTTGTCCAGTTTTACACCTTGTTAAACGTTTTGAAAGCGCTCGTAACAGGATGACATGATGCAGAGCCTGATGTGGCTGTTTTGTAGTGAAGAGAGCACACTGCCCTGTTGGAATAACAGCACGGTTCTGGAAGACATGGCTTTAGCAGCTCTCCCAACACAAACAAAAACTCGTGTCTCCACATCTAAGAACTCTGAAGATGGGGGGCACATCCAAAAAGTAGAAGTCACATCATGTTAGGATAGAGTATGCGAGAGAGCAAGAGGACAGAACAGATACTGAAGGAGTGTGAGGATGCTCTTTACCAAATCAGTGTCTAAGAAACTAACAGGTTTGGACTGAGAAAAAAAACATTTTGGAAGGCAAAGACAAATAACCAGTTATGAATCATTTTGTGTGCAAACATTAGAATCTGTTTTTAAACACGCTGTAAATGCACACTGCTGCATTTCTTATCAAGCGCCTTGCACAGAAGGAGCTTAGCGTCATCTCACGGTTTTCTCAACAAGTTAAACAATCCAGAAAATGAAACCAACACTGGACTTGGCAGGGAAAGGGTTTATTTTGATTTACACACTTTAATGTAACACTGTCATTCTTTCAAATTTATAATAAAGAAGCTATTGTCTTGACTTGATTAATAACTAAAGATGCATGAACAACACAAGTATACAACAGCAAACAGAGTGCCAGCCTTGCATCTCTTTTTTTGTCACACTGTTGCCATCTGCTGGACAAACCAATGTGGTGATCAAGTCAAAACTCAAAGCTCGAGGCTGAAATCAACGTGGAAAAAACTTAAAGTGCAAGGCTACTAATGACGCTACATGTAGGTTCAAACTCAAAATTAATTTAAAAAATAAAAAAATAAAAATCCTTCATTATCTCTTCTTTTTTTTAAGTGTAAATTTTCCCCTAAAAATAATTTCAAATACTAATTAGGTAACTTTCTCCTAAATTCAATTAAGGAATCCAATAAATACAAACATTAAATTAATATTTTTCAATTCATCATCTTCAGCCAAAATGTTACATTTAGTTCTGATCATCATTTTAGGAAATTATTATTGAAATTTTAAGGATTATAGATCCATGAATCAAAGCACTGCAATGTGTTCTCACAAATTCATAACACACAAAATGATTCAGTCAGTTATCTCAAACAAAACGGCACAGAGGGAAACATTTTTCTCCAATGATCATTAGGTTAATCAAAATAAAAAAAAATAAAAAAACCCTGATTAATAATTATAAATAATGATGAATAAATGAAAATTAACGGCTGGATTAGGAGATACGAGTGCTGAATCATTGCAGCTGTGACAGCTGGAGACATGATTAGGAGACAAATGTACAAAACAGAATTAATTTTGTGGTCAAACTTTGTTGACTGCCTTAAGCTTTCCAGCTGGTGGAGCGCTGCACCTTGTAAACCATCCGCTTGATGACTCTGACTTCAGTCATTTCTCGCTCCAAACGCTCAGAGAATGCAAACAAAATCGGAGTTAACAATAATCCAAATTCTCCCAGCGTAGACAACGTTTGTTTGGCTGTTCACAGTAACAGTTCGTGCTGAACGTCCAGGCAGAGACAAATGCCATCATATGGCAAGAAGAGACAATCCATCCACAACAACAGATTACTCGTTAATGCTCCACACTGAAGTCTTACATCAGCTCAAAAGAGAGTGTCTTCTGCGGGCTCCGGGACACTGTGAGCCACAAGTTTTTTAAAAGTTGTATTTAAAGATGTGTTTCATGAAGCAAGGGCCAAGAATGGCCAGTAAATAGTTTTGGGACACCTACAAAACAAAACAAAACAAAACAAAAGCACTGCAGGGCGATAAAGAGACCAGATCCAACGCAGGAGATGACTGAATCCATAAATGATGTCATTACAGCCGATCACTTTAACTGGTCTTGCCAATCCAGTGCAGGGTTGGAGTGGGCCTGGAGCCCTAACAGCTCTCACAGAGGGGTACAGGGCCTGTCCAGACAACCATACACACTCATTCACAGTTAAGGCAAATTTAGAGTTACCCATTTATCTAACAAGAATGTCCAAGGGCATCCACACAGGGTGCCCAAGAGGGGAAGTAGGTTCAAATCCAGGAGCTTCTTTCTGTGGGGCAGCACTGTGGTAACTGCTGCGCCACCGTGCTGCCACAATTTTTAACTTGTAACATAAAATGTCAAGAATCCCAACAAAGATTAATCACAAAAACAGAAAGATAGTCTCCAAACTGTAGACAAAGATGAAGAGAGCAATAATTCTTGCAAGTCAGAGCCTCTGCTGTAGCTTTCAGCGACACTTTGACCCTTTCAGACCAAAGTCTGTGACTTTGACTGCATTTCTACCCCAAATGAAATCTCATGTGTCGATTTAAACTTCCCTGCTGGGTAAATCCTTGATCACAAATAGCGCAACCAAATGGTTTCTCTCCTGTGTGAACCGTGATGTGAGACTCCAGGTGCGTTTTTCGGTTAAATTTCTTGCCGCAAACATCGCAACCGTACGGTTTCTCCCCCGTGTGAACGATCATGTGCGTCCTAAGGTGGGATTTGCGGTTAAATCTTTTGCCACACACGTCGCAGCCAAATGGCTTTTCTGCCGTGTGGACAGTCATGTGCGTCGTCAGATGAGTCTTCCGTTTAAATCTTTTACCGCAGTCGTCGCACCCAAACGGTTTTTCTCCTGTGTGGGCTATCATGTGTATCTTTAGATTATTCTGATGCCTTGCTCTTTTGCCACAAATATCACACACAAACGGTTTCTCCCCTGAATGGATTGTCACATGCGTCTTCAGATTCTGGTGATGCGTAAACCTTTTTCCACAAATGTCGCAGCCAAATAACTTTTCTCCCGTGTGGACCCTCATGTGTGATTTGAGATTGTACAGGTACTTAACTCTTTTGCCACAGAACCCACAGCCAAACGGTTTCTCTCCCGTGTAAATTTTGATGTGCGAGTCTATGCTTTGCTTCCGTTTAAAACATTTCATGTTATCCAAACAGCCGGAAGAACCATTTTCTGAATTACGTCTGATGTGTCTCTTAAGAGACTGCTTGTAGACAAAATGTTTACCGCACGCAGAGCAGCTAAAGTTTTTTTTCGGAGTGTTATGTCCCGCCTCACTAGGAACGCCCGACTCGAGCTTTCCATTTTCACTGTCTTCAGTTTCAGGTCCAGAATCTGACAACGGGCCCTGCCAATCCTCATCACTGACCTCCGTCTCTGAAGAGTCAGAAGCCCCTTTAACAATATTGGTTTGTAAATGAGTACTGGGATCAGGTTTCCTGGCTAGTTCTAGTGATCTACCGTCCTCTCCGTAAGTTTCTATCTTAATCCATTTAGTCAAGCTGCTGCTTGGAGGCTCAGTCGCCGTGCAGTCTTTAGTTTGGCTTTTATGAAGCTGTGAAAAATGAGGTTTCTCTTCATCATCTTCACTCTTTACTAGAATATTGAATGGAAACCCGGTGATTTCAGTCTCCTCGAACCCATTAAGATGCTCTCCCTCCTGACTGGCCCACAGTTCCTCCTGCTCCGTCTTTATGTGGTGTTCCGAGTAATGCTGGTCCCATGGAGCCTCTTCTTTGATCACCACAAGTTGCTGAATATCTGCAGGCAACAATGAAACACACGTTTACATCGATAACCGATTTGAAATACACCAACACTCATCCTCAGCAGTTTGAAATCCTTGTAGTGTGTTTTAACTCACACCACGTATTCACTATGAATTTTAGGCTACGTCCACACACACACGGGTATTTTTGAAAACTGAGATTTTCCGTTTTTGTTTTTTTGTTTTTTTAAATCCCGTCCACACGTAAACACAAAATTAAAGGAAAACGCTGCTAGGAACATGTAAAAGGAACAGGTGGCGATATATTGCTAACTGTGCAGAAATGTTGGCCAATCAGAAGTCTAGAAGCCTGGGTGGGAAAGAGTAAACAAAGATGGCGCATAGAAGCAGAACGTCCTATGTGTGGAGGGACAGTAACTGTGTGTGTGTATAGGTAAGCATTTAAACACTGCAGAGAGTAAAATTAACAGTAACAGTATTTTAAGTCCGCCATTGTAGAAATTAATTTCACCAAAACAAAAATGCGGCGCACAGTGTGACGTCAAAATAGGCGCACACCTTTGACGCTGTGTTTTCTCCGTTTTCCTCGTCCACATGTAAACGCAAAAACTGAGTTTTCAAAAATATCCACCCTGGCAGACGTTTTTAAAAACCTCAGTTTTCAGTGACCGAAAACGCCGTTTATGTGTGGACGAAAGGTGCAAACGCACAGAAAAATCTGCGTTTTCAAAAATACCCGTGTACGTGTGGACGTAGCCTTAATCAGTCTCTCCGCGCAGCCAGATCCTGCAATTCCTCTACACACACTGTACGGGTCCAATAACCAGCTCACGCTGGGCATGAACATCGAGCTCACGATAAGCCGACAGTTTATGTATTCAGACTGCATCCATAAACTGTTCCAAGTGAGCTAGTGGTGCCCAGAGTCTGAGCGAGACAAACTGGTCAAATTATACTGCACAGCAAAGTATGATGTTAGGAATAGAGTATATCAAGATTTACCAGTCACCAGTTATTCAACTAAAAATACACATCACATTTACAAGTATACACATTTCTATGGGTGAGGATCATTTAATACTGTTTTAGTAATTATAAACATTACTGTAATGTAATGATCATTGTTTATCTTATATTAAAAACCATTTGAGTTAATATCTTGCTAGAACAATAGTAGCAGCTGGGGTTATACCTTTACTTGCATGTGTAAATATGGCGTTTCATGGTCCCTGGCACTGTCATTTTTAAACATTATGTTTCTGAACTAACCCACTAAAGCAACCTCAGACCTTAACACTGCCCAGCTGGTTGCATATAGTAGAAGGGCCGATGCCATGCGCATCAACTAATCAGCCTCTCTTCACCACCAGATGCAGCCATCACTCAGGATCAGGTAAATCTGGACTTGGACCACATGCAGCGGTTTAGGCTCCATCCCTTGAATACTCTTGCCATTGTGCATGTGGAAATGCTATTTAACTATTAAAACACAGCCGAGAGTTCCACTGGCTACTTAAAATCCAGGTTTAGTCTTTTTTTTTTTGGGGTGGGGGTGGGGGGTTGACCATGCAGCAGTTTGAGCGTTTTATTGCCAGACATGTGGTCTTGGGCTGTTTAGACTGATGGGATATGGAAAAGAATACCCTCAGCATCAGTAAGGATAGGAGAGACAGATATAAAGATCTTGTCTCTTGGTGCAGGCTACAGCCTCCCCCATGTTTGTGTTTATATAAAGATGACTGTCAAACTGACAAGATTTATTTTCCTACAACAAAGTCTGAACTACAAGCTCATTTTAAGTTTAACTTTTTACTGGGTTACATAAAAACTTACTGCAGACCTAACCTCCGCAGAAGATTATGGTCAAGATATGGGACATACAAAACCACCAACAACTGGAAAACAGTGCTGTTTCTCAGATGAACAGATGATCTCAGATGGACCTCAGTCTGAAGATTGTAAAACCAACTTAAGCTTTGTTTTTCCCTGATGACCAAAAAAATATATAGTTTCTTATTTTTCTTTAAACTTTAAATCTAATTAATTCTTCTATAAGACTCAATATGGTGATCTAACCCTAACATAGAACTTTGATTTCTTGAAATTTTAAAAACTTAATTCCAAAAAGGTTTGAATGTTATGTAAAATGCAAATAAGAAAAATAATGCAACCATATTTCTTTTTTGTAACCCAGTGGGAGCAGGTTAGGAACATGATTGGTTATAAAAGAACATCTTAGAGAAACAGAGTTCTTCAGAAGTAAAGATGGGCAGAGGTTTACAAAGCTGCAAACTTTGGAACTTTTTTTTTAGAAGACTGTAAAATTTTGGAGAATTTGAACATCTCTGTGCACAACAGAGAGCCTGAAAATCTATACTGGGTGCTCGTAATCTTCATGCCCTCAGGCGGCACTGAATTAAAAGGAAATTTTGCCATGGAAGTCAGTGCATGAGCTCAGGAACACTTCAAGAAATCACTGTCTGAACACAGCTCACGGTGCCATCTGCACATGCAGGTCAAAGCTCCATCATGTAAAGAAGGAGGCACATGTGAACAGGACCCAGAAAGGCCAAAGTCTTCTCTTTAAACTGGACGGAAGCAAAGTGGAAAACTGTCCTGTGGTCAGATGGACCGAAATTTGAGATTTGAGATTCCTCTGCAGCCTAAAGAGGAGAGTCTTTAGCCCAGTCCGGACTCGACTGATATACTAATGACTCTAATAACTTGCAAGGTCAGCATTTTTGCCAGCTTTCCTTTCAGCTGTTAAATGTATACCTTTTTTTTTTTTCCAGAACTGGGGACCACGCAAAGCATGCACAGATTAATAACTGTGCTTTTCCCATCACACTTACACACTGTGATCTGTGTTGCATCTAACCTCTTCCTACTTTTTCCCCTAATACTATAGTTTGCTCTTCATTGTGAAATACTCTGCTTTGCTGCAGACACACACGGACTTTGACTATACCATTGCAACAGCCATTCCACTGCAGATTTTCTTTTGTGCTTGGGATCATTGTCCTACCACATGACCCAGTTTCAGCCAAGCTTTAAGCCATCACACAAATGGGCTCATATTTGACTTATGGCCTCCTATGGAAGCAAGAAGGTTGAGTTCGTATTTGACACATTCCTTCAGAATAAAGGCATTAAACAGACTGAATTTATATAACTTTAAAAATCTTACAAACCCACAGCACACTAACGTGTACTCACTATGAACAGTGCTTTTTAATGCTACACACAGTGTGTGTGAGGTGTATTACGTGTTCAACCTCTTCTTCCATTTTCTAATGTTAGTTTCCTCTTTGTGAAATGCGCTGCTCTGCTGTAGACATGTCTGTGTTTGCGTTTTGGCATGCACGGCACACTGGTAGAAGCATGTATGGCAGCGCTAACTTTAAGTAATCATGTTCTGTATGACTTTATCAGGCTCACACTGTTGTGGAGGAATTCTCGCCCACTCCTCTTTACTGTGTTGCTTCAGATCATTGAGGTTTGCAGGAATTCACTTATGCACAGCTCTCTTAAGGTCCCACAACATCATTTCAATCAAGCTGAAGCCTGGACTTCAACTAGGCCATTGCAACATCTTTCTGCCCCCTTTTCCAGCCAGTCTGTTGCAGATTTGCTGCTGTGCTTGGAATCACTGTCCTGTTATATAACCCAGTTTAGGCCAAACTTCAGCTGTTAGACAGGTGACCTCACGTTTGACTCCTGGATGCTACATCGCAACTGCTGTGGAGGCAGTTTTTCCACATAGTGCTTCTACATGTAGGCTAAGTTTCTGAAACTGTGGACAACGTCACGTGTTGCTGTTCATGTCAGACATAGTCTGAACACCTGCTAAGGAGCACACAGGTTTTTATTATGCCCCGATATGTTTAAGCTGTGAATACAGTCAGGCGTATTATAAGACAAGTTCTGCATAACCTGGATTTCTGTATGTTAGCCGGCTTGAGAAGACCTAAAACCATAGTCCTGTCAGTCAGAGATGCAAGAGGAACACGTGGTAGGTATATAGAAAGAATATCAAAATATTAACAGAAATAAGTAGACGTGGCAATCACCAGCAGACACTCCACAATGCTGTATTTTCACAATAAAACAATATTTGAATTTTTTATATTTTGCGATAACATAACATATTTCAATTCATCGCATTTTTTAACTGCAAATAATGTCGCCAAAGTTAAACTTTATCAATATCTGTTTTATCTAATAAGATAAAGTTTATCTCGCTTCAATTATTAATTAGTCTGCAGCTAAATGGAGTCAGGTTGGCAATTATATGCAACTGCATGTAATGAATTGTCAAGAATCACACGTCTGTGTACTCAAGTCCAAGTCAGACTGCAACTGTTTGCAGAAAGGTTTCCTCCTATCAGACTACCCGTGACCTTGGAACCAAAAGTGGTCATGAGTGCAACAACCTCAAGCTCTGGGCAACCAGAATATGCAGAATGTGAAAAATACAATATACAATCACTATTTTTGTAGATGTAAGGAGGTTGCTGTCCAATTTTTACTCATGTGACTAAACGATTAGCTTACCCTGAAGTATGAGGTAGATCTGTCAAGTTAAGGGGCCAGTGTTGGATGGTTTTTCAGTTGAGCCAATTTAATGCATGTTTAACAAGTATTTTAATTAATTTCATAAAATATTGATATTTGGGGTCCCTGTAACGATGCATCGACACCATACACCTGTGTATAGGCCACCCTAGCACTGCAAATACTTATTTCTCATGCAACAGCTGCACATCACCGAAGTGATACTTTGAGCCTGTTGCTCATGTAAATCTATTATATTCAGGTTTGACACTGTTATCACTTTCTCTTGTTGTGAGAACCAACTATAATTATTTGGCTAATTTAATGTTCTTTGTAATAAACACCCCACACTACAGACTCTTTAGGCATGAACAGAAGCAATGCATGAAAAACTGGCCACATCCTTACTGCTTAGCAGGCTGCAGCCAAGAGTCAAATGTGAGGCCATCTGTCTGACAGCTAAAGCCTGGGTCATGCAACAGGACAACGATGCCAAGCACAGCAGAAAATCTGCAACAGAAAGGCTGAAAAAGGGAAGCATGGACATGTTGCAATGGCCCAATCAAAATCCAGACTTCAGACTGACTGAAATGCTGCGGGGGGACCTTAAGAGAGAGCTGTGCATACATGAATGCCGCAAACCTCAATGAGCTGAAGCAATGCTCTGAAGGAGAGTGGGCCAAAAATTCCTCCGAAGTCACACAACAGCGACTTCAAGTTATTTTTGCTAAAGATGGTTTTGCAGCGGCTGAATCATGGGGTGCATTTAGTTGTCCACATACTGTTTCTTCATATGGGTTCAGTTTTTTGCTCAATAAATAAACGACACGGTGTAATATCGGTTGCTATCCATGTTTTTAAATCATTTTAAAGACCCGTTAAGGACCTGATTGTGTCTTCATATCAAACATCTTACATTAAAACCAAATTTATCCAGCCCTACGGCGAGCTAGCAGCTAGTTAGCGGTTTTCTCCAAATAAAATCTGAGATTATTCTCACCATCGGCTCGGTTAATATCAGCATCCTGCAGCTGATGGAGTCCGAGCGGTTTGATCTCTGGTTTTTCTTCAAACGGCAGGCTGTCAGCGGCGTAATGCTGCAGATAATCCACTTCGTCCATGCTGTCAGCTGCTATCCTCTTCTTTAAAACAAACCGTGGGCTCCTTTCAGACGAACCAGGCCTGCGCGGAATCGACTTCCGAACACAGACGCGATGTTTGCATGTCTGTCCGGACCTGATGCATGAATGTGTCACAGACACGGACTCCAACAGGGCGTCCACTCTCCTTGACTTATTTTTTGGGGGAAGATTTGTTGACGTGTCTCCTGCGTTTTCTGAGCAGGCATCCGCTCGGGCACCTTTATCCCAGGTCACCGCAGCGACCACGAGATTTAAAAAAAATCACAGCTGTGGGGAAACCTGCAGATTTATGAATCCTGTCACAGCGTGGGACTTCACTGAGAAAATGACAATTCATTCATTTCATTGTACCTGACAGGAGTACTTTGTAACCAACCTCGTGATATTTCCTTTAAAGTTTTGTATCCACAAATTAGATACAAAACTTTTCTAACTCTAAAAATAATTTTATGGCTTCTAAAAAAGAAATAAATAGAACCATAGGTCAAACGTGTTTTTCGCAGGAAAAAAGTCTGTTCAAAAAGGCCTTTGGCATTCACGCCTGGCATTTAACATTTATTTATGTTAACATTTATTTTTCTAGATATATAAATTAGCTTATCGTTAGCTTATCTTTTGCACTTTTAATTTCTGTATGTTAATTTCATCACAACAAAATTCTGTCTTAAATGAAAGGGTTAGGTTTCATATTGAATCTTAGATAAATCCAGTTTTTTCAATAGTTTTGCATTTGGCTAGGATCAGTGTCACTACTGGTAGCATGAGGCGATATTTGGACCCTAGAGAGGTTGCACAGCTAGTCCAAATCCTTCAGGATGGCACATGAATATGTACCAGTGCTGGAAGGTTTGCTGTGTCTCCCAGCGTGGAGGAGACTCCAGGAGACAGATCGTTACTCTAGGAGAACTGGACAGGACAGTAGGAGGTCCTTAAACCAGTATCTGCTGACTGATTAGATTAGTTTAGATGTACTGATGGGGAAGACAGATGATGGTTCTGGAGGGCAGAAGGGAGTGTGGGAGGACAAGTGAGTATTCCAGTGTGAGTACTGGACTGGAGAACTAGGAACCACTTATCAAACAAGTAATAAGGTTTGGAAACCTGAGAGGCAAAGAGTGAATGTTTCAGCTGGGCTTTTATTCCAGAGGGGTGATGAGAAAATGGGAAGCAGATGTGCAGGCTGGACCAGAAAGTAGGGCAGCTCCACCCACGGGTGGTACAGTGAGCCAAGGCACTGCCCCTACTCCACCTGAGAGCAAGACAGAGAGAGGGGGGGAAAGATGACCAAGGGAGAACAAAGGAGAACAGCCTGCAGTAACCAGGACATTTTTTTTCTCTAAGGTCCTGTGTCCAAATGTTTTTGGCTAAATACGAAAAACTGGATACTGCCAGAGACCATAAAAGACTTAAAGAACACCTAATATGGTGAAGATCTGTAGTCTCTGTGTGGGTATAGTGTTTGTTTGCTCTGCTGATGCATTTTTAATAGAATCATCTACAACACTGTCTAAACATTTTTTTCAGAAGTTCTCTGCTGTGGCGATAAAATGTTTTATTTCTTATGCATTTTGATTTGATGAATCCAAACATGACAAATAAAATAACTGACTGTCATTTCCAATATATTTAACTTTTTACACCAATGGACACTGTTTACGTGATTTCTAAACCTAAATTGTAAATATATGTGTTCTCACCTGTGCCTCAAGAGGAGGTATTTGGCTCAGCTCACTTTGAAAAACAAGCTGAGAAGATATTCATACTGTCAGTAATGTGCAGTTGGGCATGGGTTGCACTCACACAAGGTATGTCCACAGAAAAGAGGTTATCAACTAAACTGTTCAGTAAGACCCATTAGATTTAGATCTAAAATAATACTGCAACAAGTAATTCCACATCATTATTAAACCGATATACTGGGCCACCTTTACAGGTCACACAACAAATTTAAACATAAACAACCTATTTTAAACCACACCATGAACCAGCCATAGATCCACAATGCACTTAGAGAAATGTAGCTACAACTATAAAAGTGCTAAAATATGTCTTAAAGTTGAAATTCTACAAAGCAGGAGAGACATTTTCTGTAGAAGTGCAAATAACAGCACAAAAGCTGGGGTCACTTACTACGACCCCTCTATATGGCCTCTCCACAACTGAAAACACCGCAGCTGTTTATGGCCATTTCTTCACCTTTCTTCATGATGTAATAATTTATAAATCAGAAAAAGGGTTGAAAAAGAACCTGAGACGTTTCTGCAGGGAAAATATTCAACACAATATTTTTAAAAACGTACAAATCAGAATCAAATGTGTAAAGAGGTAGAGTTGGCTCTTTGAGTTTGACACCTGTAATATAGGTAGTCTCAGTTTGTGAATGACTGACAGCTCACAGCATAAAAAAATAACATCACAGAATAATCAGACATCGTCTGAAGCAAAGCATCATAAATACCCACCATCCTGGGTAATTTCTTTTTTTATTATAAACTTTAAAATACACACATAAAAAAGTTTACAAATACAATGAAATCACGTACTTCTTACTGATATTGTTGCTGATTTTACAAGCATGGAAGTGCAGATTATTATGTGTGAATACGCATGTGTCTCTTTAGATTCCCCTGTCTCGTAAATCTTTCACCACAAACACCACAGGAGAATGGTTTCTCCCCTGTGTGAACACCCGTGTGTCTTTTAAGTGTATACTGATGTCTAAATCTCTTCCCACAAATGTCACACCCGAATGGCTTCTCTCCTGTGTGAACTCTCATGTGGCTCTTCAGAACCCCCTGCTCGGTAAATTTTTCACCACAAACGTCACAACCAAAAGGCCTCTCTCCCGTGTGGACCCGCATGTGTCTCTTAAGATGCGTATTTCGACTGAATGTTTTACCGCAGTCGTCACAGCAAAATGGTTTCTCTCCTGTGTGAACTCCGCTGTGCCGTTTAAGACTCCCCTGCTCTGTAAATCTTTCACCGCAAACATCACAGCCAAAAGGTTTTTCTCCCGAGTGGACTCTCATGTGTCTTTTAAGGTTGTACTGAAGTCTAAATTTTTTTCCACAGGCATCACAACTGAAGGGCTTCTCTCCAGTGTGGACTCTTATGTGGATCTTAAAGTGTGTCTTCTGGCTAAACTTTTTACCACAAAATCCACAGTCAAATGGTTTTTCTCCCGTGTGGACGGTCATGTGTATATTAAAATGTGTCTTCCGGCTAAATGTTTTCCCACAAATGCCACATCCAAAGGGCTTCTGTCCCGTGTGGATTCCTCTGTGCCTCTTCAAACTCCCCTGTTCTGTAAAATGTTTACCACAAATGCTACAACTAAATGGTTTCTCTCCCGTGTGAACTCTGGTGTGTGACTTGAGATTTGACTGATGGATAAATCTTTTTCCGCAAACATCGCAAGCAAACGGCTTTTCTCCAGTGTGAATTCTCATATGACTCTTAAGAACTCCCTGCTGTTTAAATCTTTTGCCACAAAAACTGCAATCAAATGGCTTCTCTCCCGTGTGGACCCTCAGGTGTCTCTTTAGATCCCCTTGTCGGGTGAATCTTTTACCACAAACGCCACAACAAAATGCCTTCTGTCCTGTATGATCTCTCCTGTGTCCCTTTAGATTTTCAGACTGGCTACATTTTCCACCACAAACCTCACTCCCGAGTGCACTGCTCTCCTTCCAGCTGTTATCACTGTCTTCAGTTTCAGGTACATAATCTGACAAAGGTTCCTGCCAATCTTCATCGTCATTATTACTGACTTCTGTCTCAGAGGATTCTGAAGTTTTTTCATCCGTTTTTGGTTGTAAATTACTTTTTAAGTCTGTGCCATTGGCTGATTCTGGTCCTCCACAGTCCTCTGCACCAGCTTCAGCTTTTATCTTTTCAGCTGAGCAGCTGGTCGGAGATTCTGCCTCTGTGCAGTTTCCAGTTTGGCTCTGATGACAATCTGAAGACTCAGGTTTCTCTTCATCATATTCACTCTTCACAGGAATAGCAGTGAACAGGACACCTGTGATTTCAGCCTCCTCCTGCCAATTATGCGGTCCTCCCTCATGACTGGTCCAGATTTCTTCCTCTTCCTCCTTTATGTGGAGCAGCTCTCGATCCTGCTGGTCCAAACTGGGAGACCATTCAGGAGGAATTTCTTCTTTAACTACGAACAGCTGCTGGACTTCGGCAGGAGACACTGAAACAGACAAGTTCAACTGTCACCCCAAATTTTTATTTATTATTAAAAAAAGCCTACATTTTTCTAATAATATCGCAGTCAGAAAAACGTGATGTGAACAAAACTGTAATGCTACATGATTATTTATCAGAAAAAACTAAAATCAAATATAATTTTAAACCATTTTAATTAAAAAAAATAAAAAGTTATCAGAGGGCACAGATAAGGCAGGAGCATTGTTTGTTTGTAAAAGGTGTGCTACAGTTTTTTATGACTGCAGACTCGACTGCAGGACAAGGACAAGGAGGACTTCAGGGAAATGTGACAGGAATGCTCATCCTTGGTGTCTGTAACCGAGTCTCCCTCGGCCATTCTTTTCTACTTGGACAGTTTCCCTTTCCTTCCCTCACTTTTTCTCTGCTGTGGTAGAAAAACATTAATAAATAAAGTGCAACCACAGCAGCTCCAGATAATTCTTTGGTTTTATGTCTCACCAGCTGGTCTGTCAACCCTAGTCCACTATTTAACCTGGATTAGTGATCGACTCTCTTGAATTTACCTTCTTCTAAATGCCAACAAGACAAAGACCATGATTACAGCTCCTCCTGAATTATATCCTAAAATCAATTATGTGAAGTCATTGATAGCATTTGAAATCTTGGTGTAATATTTGATTCCTCTGTGGGCGTTCTTCACAAAGCAAGGCTATTAACATGTTCTAGTAAGCAAGCTCACATCTCTCCTACTTTATACTCTTTACACTGGCACTAGCCAGGCTCCAGACTATTGATCCCAGCTTGTTACTAAACACACTGCTGCTCACAGTCTTGTGAGCTACGTTTACCTGACTCTGTGGACTCTTTTAAAAAGCAGTTAAAACTTTTTCGACTTTTTATTGGTTTTTATACAATCTTGACTTAATATATACATATTTGTTTGTTAGTTTGCTGTTTCAGCACTTCATTTTCTTATTTCTTTAACTTTATTTAGTTGTACATCACTTTGTGACCGCTAAACCCACACGACACACACTGGACAGGTTATGGTTATCGGCTGACTGGGGAACATCTCTGGGGAGAGGAGTGGTCTGGAAATCTGTGCTGCTGATGTTGTGCCAAAAAATGATCATCTGTCAGAATCGCTGCCTGTATTTAAACTGCTGTAAATTACTCGTTGACTTATAATCTGAGACAAATTTGTCAAACATATACATATTTCTCATGATGATTAAAGCTGCAATAGGTATTTTGCAAAGTGACTTTTATATATTTTTTCTTTATCCAGCTAAAAAGTCTCATTGACATTAAATATTCCATTTTTAAGTTGAAATTTTATATATAAATACAGATAGATAGATAGATAGATAGATAGATAGATAGATAGATAGATAGATAGATAGATAGATATCCCTTCATGAATCTTGTTGACTGCAGTCAGTTTACTAATAGCAGCAAAGCACTGCACATAAAATCACACAATCTGTTGTGTGCCCACTCTAAAACAGTCCGGGTTGCACTAAACCTTCTCTTTAAATTCAATCTTTTTCGGTCCGTCATTACAAAGTTATTATAATTATATAATAAGCGAATCGATTCTTTGGACATACTGTATAAGAAGACCAACTTTTATTATGAGTCGGGGGTTTTCCAGCCACTCTTACCCCATCCTAGAAACACTGAATCTCATTAATGCGACTTCTCTTACCAGGTTGGTTTAAAGCATCATCATCCTGCTGCTGCAGCTGCTGCCCTCCAGTCTGCAGACTGTCTGTGTTTCGCTGCTGAACACAATCCACTTCCTTCATGATGCCCGTGTTTGTTCTCTAAAATAAACTGTAGGCTCCTTAAAGATGAACCGGGCCTGCGCAGAATCGATCACCGATCAGCGTGAAGGTCATGCTGATCGAACCTCCGTCAGCCTTCACCCATCCATGTATTACAGGAACCCGCAGAGACCCGAACAGGACAGCAGCTGTCATCGGTGATTTTACGAAAGATTTGTTTACGTCTGCTCTGTTCTGAGCAGGCATCTACACGGACGCCCTTCTTCTTCTGCTTCTTTGGGAGTTTAAAGGCACCGGACATCAGTTTATATCGCTTTACTGCCTCTTACTGTCCTTCTCTAAATGTTAGTGTCCAAAATTACATTTCTAAAGTAATTACCCTCTAACTCTGCAAACAATGTGCCGCGTTTCACTTATATGTTAAAATCCTGTCACATATCTAAGACAGTCAGCATTACACCCAGTCAAAAGCCATCCATTTCTCTTTTATACGTGGGGATTTCATTTTTATTGTCACAAAATATTATGCAAACAACTTATTCCTCCAAGTTGTCCAAAAAATCCTGCTGCTCTTGTAAATAAGATAATAAATCTCAGTGGAATTACCTGCATAAAAAAAAATTAAATAAAAACTTAAACTCCGAGTCATTTACTGTTGTAACAAGTCTGTCTGTAACATTAACCTGTTTACTGGCAGGTTTTTTGTTCTCTTTGACACTTGTTCAATACCTCATTCATAAAATCGTCATCAAAGCAGCAGAGCAGAATGAATTTATCAGCAACTTTTAGTTTAATACTTTTGTGTGCGCTGCATGAGGTTCCAAGTGGAATAAGTACGATCAATCAAAAAGGATTTAAAACACAATTTCAATAAAAGTATGTCTGTTTATATTTTACTATACCTTTATTGGGCTCCTTGAGGATGAATCACAGCATCAGTGTAGTGTGGCATGGAAGCAATCAGCTTGTGGCTGTCACAGTGTGCAAACTGTGTGTAATGCAGGGGCGATTCTAGGATCAGAGCTTTGGGGGTGCTGAGCACCCAGAGAGCTGCCCATCCAGGCAAGGTCAACTTTACTCGTCACGATGAGACTTCTTCCCCGTCTCTGTCAGTCCCTGCATCCTTAAATGTCTCCAGTTGTCCCGAGTTCCCTCTGACTGTCTCCTTGGTGCATTTAAACCCCTGTTCCTCCCTGTCCTCATCGTCTGTTGTCTTCATCTCCATTATCAGTCATCATAATTTTACCCTCTCTGTGCAGGTCTGCAAATTTCTTTATTAAATAATAAGATTCTTAAATTCATCAAGTCTCTCTGTGCCTGGGTCCTCGCCACAAAACATGACATCACTGTTTTGTACATTTTAACACAATTTAATCCCACATTTGTGAAAGAAAAGCAAAACACTTTTTTGAAAAGTCTGTAACAAAACCATCAAATCTGATAAAGGTTATTTAAATGCTGCCAAAGAAGAATGGATTGTAATAAAAACAAACAAGCAA
>VUQQ01067493.1:0-12189 GCA_015108535.1 Steatocranus sp. 'ultraslender' AB-2019
AATGCCAGCACAGGCATCCAGTATCCATAGTTTCAGGTGCTGCACATCTCGTATCTTCACACCATAGACAATTGCCTTCAGATGACCCCAAAGATAAAAGTCTAAGGGGGTCAGATCGGGAGACCTTGGGGGCCATTCAACTGGCCCACGACGACCAATCCACTTTCCAGGAAACTGTTCATCTAGGAATGCTCGGACCTGGCACCCATAATGTGGTGGTGCACCATCTTGCTGGAAAAACTCATGGAACGTGCCAGCTTCAGTGCATAAAGAGGGAAACACATCATCATGTAGCAATTTCAAATATCCAGTGGCCTTGAGGTTTCCATTGATGAAGAATGGACCCACTATCGTTGTACCCCATATACCACACCAAACCATCACTTCTGCTGTTCCAACAGTCTTGGAGGGATCCATCCAATGTGGGTTAGTGTCAGACCAATAGCGGTGGTTTTGTTTGTTAACTTCACCATTGACATAAAAGTTTGCCTCATCACTGAACAAAATCTTCTGCGTGAACTGAGGGTCCTGTTCCAATTTCTGTTTTGCCCATTCTGCAAATTCTGTGCACCGATCTGGGTCACCCTCGTTAAGATGCAAAAAACAAAAGTTGTATCCAAGATGGCTGACTTCTAAATGGCCACCATGGTCACCACCCATCTTGAGGAGTTTGCCCCCTCACATATACTAATGTGCCACAAACAGGACTTTAATATCACCAACCATTCCCATGTTATTATGGTGTATCCATATAAATGGCCCACCCTGTATGTCAGAGTGTGCATTTGACTAGACATCTCAGACTATACCTGATATTACTTGAGATGAAAGAATTGCTGTGAAAACATGTTTTTCTGAGGAGCCACTGACCTCCCATGTCATTCTTGGTTTCAATTACTAAGAGCAGGAATCATTTAAACATAATCCCTAGCTCATCCAGCTCCTACTACTGCCTTAGATATTTTTTCTAAACATTCAAATTGACCTTCATTTTTTTTTTCTTTTCTGGATATTATTGCACATTTCAGTAAATGTGCAATAGTCCCTCTCAGTTAAATTGTGTCCCAGTAACTGTGCCAAGAGAACAGATGGGGCATTGTCTTAAACTGTTTATTAGTATTTCACATACTTTAGCAAAAGTGTTCAGGAACAAGAAAAACAGATTCTGTAAAAGATGGTCATGCTAAGCAGATGAATTGGTATGTTTACGTTAATGTGTGCAGGGTATGAAAGATTTTCTTCTTGTGTCCTTAAGACTTTGAAGTTTCAAACTTTTCCTCTTTTCTCACTCCATCAGACAGCTGCTCAAATTCATAACACATAAATGAATCATTCTGTGTATCTCCATGTGTCATATGGATGTCTGAAGTTCAATATATTACCTATACCAAAATTATTTCATTCCAGGGTAGAGACAAATATCAGGAGAACAAGAAGAGGAGAGTATGTGTGTGTGTGTGTGGTGGGTGCAGAGGGTACTGCAAGAATCAAATATACTCTGTCATTTCTATGGCTGTAATCTGTAATCTTAATTCACCTCTAAAGCCCAGAATTCAGTACATTTAGGGGAAGCTAAATGGCAAACAGATGGAGGGAGGAAGAAAGTCAGGTGAAGAGAAACAGAGCAAAGGACATTCTAAAGCCAAGACAACTGTGGAGACAGATGGACAGTGAAATCTAGAACCCATCTCCAGACACAGAAACTGAATCCCCTTGATAACACAGAATAGAGAGTGTTGGTGGGGGTGTAAAGGACCAAGGCTGCCTGTGCTCAGAATACAAGTTCAAGTGTGAATGACAATCCCTTGTGGACAAGTGTGTACATGTAAGTGTGTTTTTGTGAACATCTTGGCTATGCAAAACTAGGTGTGTGTCTCTCTGTGCTGGAGAGGACCAGACTCTCAAGCTCAAGGTTTCCCTTTAGTGCAGAATACAAACAATCCACAAAGAGCACCAATCTGTTTTAACCTATGGACTCTTAGAAGTGTGGAAGACACCTGGTGTCCTTTATCATGGCCAATAGACACTCTGAATAGTAATAACTTACTGTGTGCTAGGGAAACTGTGTGTGCTTATCCATTTGTTCATTGAATGCAGTGGTGGTTTGACATAAAGGGCAGATTTTCCACATTTTCAATTCTCTTAGTACTATAGCTATGGTAGTTTAAAGCCAGCTACTATGGGTTCCTACATTTTTTTAATTGAATTCTGTATTTTTATACAAAATTATGTTAACACACATATAATGAGTAGATTATAGAATATGCTGTCTTGTCTTTTTCATGCTACAAATGTTAACATGTCTAACTAAAAATGATAGTAACGTAACCCAAAGTATGCTCAATGATAAGATTAACTCACTAACATTTTTGCAAGATGTTACATGATAGAAACAATTGTATTGCAATATAAGCACTCTGCAGTATTTCCTCACTGTGTAAGTGAACCTCAGATAGTATTACAATGTAGTAACTTCTTTGAAAGATGGTAGTTTTCTCTGTTTCTTTCCTAGCTTACTTGATAACCATTACTATGTGTTTCTTTATCATCATATTTACAATAACATTATTTAACCTTAGCGGATGTAGGGAAAAATGAATGTTCTGATTGTTCAAGCTTGAGGACTTGTTGCATTGTTCTATTAAACTGCAAAATAAAATACTGCTAAATGTAGGTAAAAACAAAAAACAAACAAACAACATAAATATATTGCAAAAATTAGGTCTGGTGTCTGGCAATCATACCCTGAAGTCCAAGCATACTTGGGTTATGTAGCAGGAAAAGGTACAAAACATACAAGTCCACTTCTGAATGGCTAAAAAAAAAGACAAACAAACAAAATGGCCTATTAAATGTTCAGATACGACTTGACCTTAAACAGGCCATACATGTTAAAAACCCTCCAATATGGCTGAATTAGAACAATTTTGCAAAGAATAGTGGGCCAAAATTAAGCCGCAGTGATGTGAAAGGCTCATCGCCTGTTATTGCAAATGCTTGATTGCTGTTCTTACTGCCAAGAATGGCACAACCAGTTATTAGGCTAGAGAGAAATTCCTTTTTCACATGAGTCCAGGTAGGTTTGGATAGCTTTTACCCCAATTAACAAAGGAAATCAGCATTAAAAAACATTCTTGGTCTTTTTATAATATTATTATTTTTGATCTGAAACATGTAAGTATGATGAATACATATATATATATATATATATATATATATATATATATATATATATATATATATATATATATAGATATAGATAGATAGATAGATAGATAGATAGATAGATAGATAGATAGATAGATAGATATAAAAAAAGAAAAGAAATCAGGAATACTTTTTCACAGCACTTCATTTTACTTCAGGGCCAAACAGATTCTATTGTGTAAGACAAAAATAAAAAACAAACAAACAAAAAGAATCATAAAATTATTTGTGGAACCTAAATAAGGCATTCATATAGGAATGTATGAAGCTACTGGCACATATATGTTATATGTTAGAACTTGATAACAAGCATGAAATCAGATTGTCAGGTAGTCTTGTAATCAGATATGGGGATAGTATTAGAATTATAACCTTAATAAAATATTTTTATGTTAACATCTCAAAGATGAATAAACAGCAACTAAAAGAGACGATACTTTACTACAATAACTGACCGGTTACACGCTGTTGCTTATGAGAAACAGACAAACAATCACATGCAGATTCCACCTTTCCCTTGGCCTACTTCATTTGTCTCCATTGTTTTTGTTATGGGAAACACAAAAGAGCTTTGCTTTTAATAATTCATGAAACAGACGTGAAATAGCTAGTACATCAGCAGTGGGAATGGTTCTTTGTGAACCCGTGCCATCCACTCATTGTTTTTTTTCTTACAACTGTTTAACTGTTTCCGCATCACCTGCTTATGCAGTAACACATGGAGACATAAAGACCCCAAGCCTGGAGGCACGCCAAATGTTCTAGCAGCATCTAGACACAAGAGACCAATTACAACATCAGGATGTGTGACCATTAAAGAATTATTACAAGCACACATTTGGAAATTGTGCTTGTGTTATATAGTATGCAAGAAAAATGTCACTTCTTTACACCACTGTAATATGTCTCACTAAGAACATCACTGCGTCTTGCTTTCCACCTTTCTTTTCTCTGTTTAGTTGATACTCTGTATCTTCTCTTCCCTTCCTTCCTCTCCTCCCTTGTAGCCATGGTAGGCGTTAAATAATGCACCTTAGCATCCATAGTTTCAGGGTCAGTTATTTTTATGTTCCATTAACAATCCCTCAACTAGAGGAACTGTAATCAGAGAGTAGAATCTTACTTAAGAACCAAGAGGTACCAATCTCTGAGTGCCATGTTGAAAATGGCAGGAGGCCTTAGCAGCAGCAGTGGGATAGGACAGCACTTTGAAGTGAAGCATTTGAAAAAAGGTGCTTGCGATTGATTTCACGCAAACAGGTCTGAGAACTTCAAAAGGCTAAAGAAGGTTTTTCCCTAGCTTTGAATTTACCACTCTCACAAACCAGAGAGATAAAACCAGGTTCAAGGAAGGACATTATGTTGCAGAGCAGAATGTGAGTCCTCAAATGGTCAGGTAGCGTTTACTTAGACAAGAAATTGGCCAGAACAATAATGGGCAATTGAATGTTTTAGAATGCTTGAAAAACTAGATAGAAACACTACAAGTAATAATCCTGCAATTTTAGCTCTGCAACATCAGATCCACCTTACATACAAACAGAAAGCAGAAAAACAGAGAACAAGACAAACACCAGACTCATACACACAGACGAGGTTTGATTACTGTCATCAATATTGTGTGCTGGTCTGTGTGCTAAAGAAATGGTCTGTGCTGCAGACCATTTTTTTAAGCCACAGATTTTCCATCCTAGGGCATAACTTTTAAGCTGCCCCCAAACAGCTTTCACTCCTCTGACAAGCTTGTCAATTAATCTAGCCAAAATGCAGTCATAGAAAAAAGTGACCATATCACCCAGGTCCCTGAAAGCTTGGATTATAACATAAACCAGGGGATTTTAGCCTTCCTCGTGATGGATTCTTAGGCAGCTCCACAGCTTGCCTTTTGACAGCTAATTATTCCATTTAACATCTTCTAATGGTTATTTTTCGTTTAACTTTCAATGACTTCAGCTGGTTTAAATCCCAGTGACACACAGAGTCCTTTGTTTTCAGACAGCTCAAATATCTGCTTTGTATTGGGGCTTTAGCTAAAAGTTTAATCAATCATCTAATATTTTTTACATTTTTTTGGTGGGTTCTGTTAGTGATTGCATGTCCTTGGGAGATTTTGTGAGGTTTACAGAAACAAGATCCAAATCTCACAATAACTTTCATCACTTTGCATCTTTGATGGTCTAACCACAGCAAAAGCCCGTGGCACTCCCACGCATGCTGAGAGCATTTGACTATAAATGTTCCCATACAACTCACCTAATCTTTGGCTTTACACATGCAACCTGAAGCGTTTTCTAGCAATAATTGCTTGTCACTGTCTGTCAATCCGGCACAATGACGGGGTGCACTTCACTGTATTCACTTACTAAAAGGCACCACACATTCAGACACACTATGTACAATTCTGCAAACTATTCCAACAGCAGCTGAAGCTATATTTTTGGAGTTTTCAAAATACTACTTAAACAAAAAAACATTATTAATAAACAAACAAATTGATAACTTAACAACTCTTTTCATTACACTGAATTATGTCTAAATAACATTTAAAATGGGACTTAATAGCATAGATAGCATGGTTGTATTCAAGAGACTTTTGATCTCATGATCTAAAAAAATATTAACATGTCTGAATTATAAATAAATATATATATATATATATGAGTAAATAATACCAAATATTAACCATTAGTGAGGGCTTTCCCCTTTGGAGGTGTGAAGAGGGTTGTTGACCCACTACTGATCATTCGTATTGTGCCGCTAGAGGTGAAATTCTTGGACCGGCGCAAGACGGACGAAAGCGAAAGCATTTGCCAAGAATGTTTTCATTAATCAAGTTCACCCACCTGATCAGTGGGTGAAACTTTTATAAGACATTGTCCCACCCTATCATCAATGGAGCTATTGAGGTCACCTGAAGCAAGGGGCATATGGGGATTGAAATGCCTGGGAAAGGATCTCAAGACAGTGGCGGTGTTCAGCGATTGTCGTTCATAGTTAACATAGATGGCCTCCTTTACTCCTCGCTCAAAACATCTGTCTTTTCAGTTAAACATTTGAACAACTGCATATTCAGAATAGTCTTTACGTGCAGGTGTACAGTTCAGACTTGTCCTGTTGAAGTGGCTCTCCTATAATGTACCAATTCATTTATGGAATGACTGTTTGGTTTCTCCTATGTAAAGTCTGACTACTCCTTACTACACTGCACAATGTGTGTTATGATATTCAATTTATTTATAAATGTTTTGTCCTTGGGAGGAGCCAGTTTACATACATAGAATGATAGATGGCACAACATTGTTGTCTGTTTCCCCTGGTTTTCTCTTTCTTCTTCAATCAACACACAGGTGAAAGCCACTGTCCCTCTCTTCCCCATTTCGGTGCACCTGTCAACCAATCAGTATTTGACTTACCCATAGGCCATTTGCGTGCACCAACATGCAGTTGGGATTTAGAGGACTGCACAGGAGAATGTTTGCAGTGGGTGAAAACCTCTTTCCATACACTGTCCAAACTGAGACCATATGGAGACAGAAACACTTGTGGAACCATAAATTAGTTTTAAGGCAGAAGGGAACAAAACAAATATACACATGTAAACAGCTGGAGCTTCGTTAAATCAGCGAAGATGCACAGGAAAAAAATCTTCGCCAGTTTGAGGCCTCAAGAGCCTCTTGGATGAGTAGAGAAACGCCTTCACAAACCATTTTCCTTCTTTTTCAAGCTTTCAAGACTACGGTGGACAGAGGACCTACATAGACAATGCAGTGCTTCTTTTGCCAAATTAAAGGCATGCTACATTGTAAATTGTAATTGGATAGGGAATGATTTAGCCAAATATCGTATTTCCACGTGTTACGGCAGAGAGAGAAAAGGGGAGGGGCAAGAAAGAAGGAGAGGGAGAGGACAACACCACACTCACACACTCCCACAGCCTCACAGGATGTAACACCACGTATACTGAACTCAATGTTTAGCGGCACATAAAGGTAGTGATGGTAAATTCGATTCTTTTTACTGAATCGAGTTTGAATGAGTCACTCACCAAAGTGAATCGGGTTTTTTGAGTCACTGAGTCAGCTGACCAGAGAGTGCAAAAAATGTTCATTTTCACTAAAACTTAATTTGTTTCTCTTTTCATGTAAATCCTACTGCTAAGATGAGTGATTGAAAAAGAAAAACAACTATTTTTATAGAGCAAAATAAAAAGATTTCTAAAGGGAACATTAATTTTTTTCTCATCTAAATGTCCACTGAGCTGTGTGCCAGGGGGTGGTAATGCTCCTTAACATTGGTTGCCAACCAAGAAGAAGAAGAAGAAGCCAGGAGGAGGGGGTGAGTGAGTCCTGAGTGATTCGCTTACACTACGATTCAGCACAGGAAGGGAGGGGGTGAGTGAGTCCTGAGTGATTCGTTCATAGCATGTTAGCAGAGCGATGCTACTGTGAACTGAGGAGCTATTGTCTTGATGTAAGCTTTCTACTCAGGGTTTTTTCTTCCAGTTCAGAGCATAAATGTTTTTGTTAATAAACTGGCTGTTGTTTTTTCCCACACAATTTTAATTATAAGCTAGATATATTTCTACTAATGAAATTAGCTTGCTAACAGCAACAGGGATGAGTCAGTGAGTGAGTTGGGCTTGTGAATCATGATTCACAAGTCAGTAAAGTGATTCTCGAGTACTGAACGATTCGTTCATGATTCGTGCATCACTAATAAAAAGGTGAATTTGAAATTTACGGCGAGCCGTTTTTCTACACATATTGGGTGCTGCTATGCTAAGGCATGATCAGCCTTCAGTCATGTTGCCAATATACAAAATAATCCAGTGGATTTCTCCAGTCAGTTAGAAACATCATCATAGCTAGGGAAAAAATCGATCATATATATATATGTACATGGCACATAATATTGTATTTTAAGGAGAACTACACAATATAACACAACTCATTCGTAGAGATGAGCAAGTAACGCGTTACTGTAATCCGATTACTTTTTTCAAGCAACGAGAAAAGTAAGGGATTACTATTGCAAAAAGGTAAATAGATTACGGTCACTTAACTGTAAGCACGCTGCATTACTGCGTTACTAAAACTGTGAGTACGCTGCCACGGAATGGGAAATTCACAGAGAAACTCGCAGATTCTTCCACTGACCGCTGCGGCACACCTGCACCATGGCAAACATCCGCCTGCCCCACTCCTGCTATACAGGTAAAAATAGAGCAACAGGACTGCTGAGTCTTTAATTTTATTTATTTTCTGCTGTGTTTCACTTGCATTTATTTGAAAGAGTGAGTGTAAATACAAAAACATATTTTATTTTATGTGCTGGAATGTGCAGAAAATAGGTTTAAATGTTAAACAAATTTCTTCCACTCAGAGAATGTTGCATATAATTAAATTTTTGCTTGATGCATAAAGTTAAAAGATTAAGACTAATAAAACAAATTTTAAAAAGAGACTTTTTTCCATTTGATTACATTTTATATGATGGATTATGCAGAAAAAGTAGAATTGGGCTGAAAAATCTATTACCTATTCAGGTTTTAAATCATGTTTTAAAAAAGTAACTAAGTAACTAATTACTTTTGAAAATAAATAATCAGTAAAGTAACGGGATTACTTTTGGGGGGAAGTAATCAGTAATTAGTTACTGATTACTTTTTTCAAGTAACTTGACCAACACTGCTCATTAGTAACAAATTTAAAATCAAGATGACTGATGGCTTCCATGGGGATAAACTATACTTCAGGAACCTGACATTTCAGCTCTAAACAACGTATCACTCACTTGCAAACTCTCTTTCTCTCGTATGCACATACAGTCACATACAACATGGTTTCAATCTGCTTTGATTGCCTCTCTCCCACTAGTCTATTTGACTGGCCATCACTGTCTCTGCCTCTCCGTGTTGCATGTTTCCTTACAGAAGTAAGTGTCTGTTTTTGCTTCATGTCTTCTTTCCCACTGGACCTTCTCTGCACTCCAATTAGGTTTGTCACTCAACTACTGTGAGTGGGATTAGGGGAAAGACAGAACAGGCAGAGGGAGGTGAGGAGAGAAGGGGAAGTCAGAGAGGGATAGAAGGAGAGTTAGAGAGAGAGAGAGAGAGAGGTGGGTTGGAGAAGCTTTTAAAAATGTAGAGAGAAAACACAAATTTGAGTCAGGGCAACAGACAAGGAGAAGGAGAGAAAAGGGAAAAGAGAGGCAGAAAATAATAGTGAGTGCAAGCAAGGGGCTACAAGCGAACAGCTGGATTTGGCCTGGAGGACTTCTGAATAATGTGGTGCCATTAAAGCAGGATTCATAAACTCACTACCCTCCCTTCTCCTCCCCTCACCTCTCTGCCTATTTTCTCTGTTTTATCCCTTTACTTTAATATTCCCATAACATACATAGGCGATGGTTTTGCATTTTGTCTTCAGCAGATTTACTGCTAGTCAAACCACATTTGGGCAATAATCTACAATGCTGTCTTATACCCTAGCTATTAGCAATGTATAGTAAAAAATGACAAAAGGGTAAATGTTTCCTATGAAGATGTACAGTTCTGCTGGCTTTGGGCAGCCTTAGGCACAGTAATACTGCATGAATATTTGATATCTCAGATGTTGTGCGTATATTACTGTATGTTGATAATGTTGTTGTTACTAAGACCAGGGAGCAACAGAAAATCAGCAGGAAGAAGTATACTGGTAGTTGTCAGACTGTTTGAATTCATGCTGCTAACCCAGTGCTGAACTTTGACCTGGTCGCAATGCACAGCTGCTCACTTTAGTAGAGAAATACTTTATTTAAAAGAAATCAGAGCACTGGCATTCAATATCTCTACATTTAACTGGATTGGAGAGTATATTCGTTTATATGACGCATGCATTTAAGTATGCTATGCATACGCCAACAGTGCACCATAAACACTATAAAGGAATAAGTACACAATAACTTAAAAAAAAAACAGAACCTCAGTGGTGTACTTAAAGAAGTCCTTTGGTCTCAATGGTAACACCTACAGTCATGGCCAGAAATTAACATACACTCATCATGGGCATAGATGTCATGATAATTTTAGGGTTTTATTTATTGAAAAAAAATATTTTCAATGGTGAAATTAAAAGCCCAAAATTGCATGAGATTTATGCCCATAATGACTGTATGTAAACATCTAACCACAACTGTATAAACTTGCATATTCTCAAAGACACAGGTAAAATGCAAAGTTTGAACATGTTGTGAAGGTATAGTACAGACAACACAGGAGCTGTAACTTTCCATTCCGACTTTATTCACCTCCAAACTGCAAATGGACACATTGCGCCAAAAACCAGCAGAACCCCTCCTCCTGACCTGGGTGTGACTGGAGCCCTCTGGTGGGCCACCACACATGCCCACCCCCGAACACCCAGTAGAACCGTCCACTAGTCCAAAGCCCGGGGCTTAACAAACGGCCAGAACGGCTGAAGCGGGGAGCTGGAGAACTGGCTGAAGGCCCACTAGCTTGGGCCAAACCCACCATAGGTTCCTTGATCACCGGTGGGCGCGTGGTGCCCTCTGAGGAAGGGGCAAAATCCAACAGTCCGGCTGTAGATGGGCGGCCGCAGCGAGGGGCCCGGGCCGGCACCAACAGATCATCCTGCAGAACGTGCGCAGGTTTAAGCCGGTCAACTGAAACTACGTCCTGCAAACCCCCGAAATGCAAAACGAAGTGCTTGTGGCCCGGATTAATAACTCTATATGGGCCGTCATAAACCGGACACAAGGGGGGTTGATGAGCATCGTGCCAGGCAGGCAGTGGTGCATGGGGGCCCGGAACAGATAAGGGACGACCCCCAGGGGGTGGGAAGACAGCACAGAGGTATCGGTATCGACAGAGGTATCGAAACAGGGGGGTGGGCTCTCAGGAAGAAACTCCTCAGGTACACGGAAGGGCTGACCAAGGACCAGCTCAGCCAGAGAAACCCAGAGGTCCTCCTTTACTGTCAGCCATGGCAAACCAAAGCTCCGAAATGAACTGGGGGCCCCTGTCCGAGGTAATGTCAGCGGGGGGACCAAAACGCGAAACCCACGTCGACACGAAAGCACTGGCCACTGCCACTGCCATCGTGGAGGCCAGGGGGACCTCCTCCGGCCAATTGGTTGTGCGATCCATCACAGTCAAACGGTGTGTGAAACCTTGCGACTGCGGAAGAGGACCAACCAGATCGACATGCACATGGTCGAAACGCCGACCAGGGACGCAGAAGGGTTCAAGGGGCGCCTGCGTGTGTCTGTGGATCTTTGAACGTTGGCATGGAACACACGCCGCAGCCTAGTCCTTCACCGATTTCCGCGGGCCCAGCCAAACGATCCTGGCGCTGACCAGCTTGCCTGAAGAGGGAGGGCGTGGACGGAGTCAAAAACGCGAAGGCATCACTAAAGGGGAACGACTGGTGGAAATGTCGCACAGCAAACACTAGTGATGGGATTTCTGGCTCTTTTTAGAGAACCGGCTCTTTCGGCTCGGCTCACTAAAAAGGGCCGGCTCTTTCGGCTCCGAACCGGCTATTCATGTTGTTTTGTTGCTTTAATTAATTTATTATTAACAACAATATAAAATTATGCATGAAAGGAATTACTAATGTAAAAAAAAAGTGGTTTTATTTATATATCTTTATATGTAAATATATACGGTGGCCCCTAGAGACAAAGCATGTACAAACTTCAAAGCATGTACAAACTCCAAAACACATTTCTAGCATTAACTGAACTTCAAAAACAGAGCTACCTAGGTCACTTAAATTACACAATTGAAAGCATATTTGTATTGTTTGTGTATTTATACACAAGCACTCATATATAGTCAAATAATTAAAAAAATAAAAAATAATTTACCTGTTACTACCACACACCAAATCCGGTCGTTGGTACTTCCTGGCTTGTGTAGCCACTAGGTAACAAAAGCTCAACACTGCCCCTAGCATCCTGGAGCACTTCTGATGTGTT
>VUQQ01067494.1:0-10483 GCA_015108535.1 Steatocranus sp. 'ultraslender' AB-2019
CTAATATGCTTAATTGGTAGTAGGCTTTCAGGCCTATACAGCTTGGAGTAAGACAACATGCATGAAGAGGATGATGTGGACAAAATACTCATTTGCCTAATAATTCTGCACTCCCTGTACAAGGTCTTAAATAATCATGCCCCATCTTATCTTAATGACCTCGTAGTACCATATCACCCCATTAGAGCACTTCGCTCTCACACTGCAGGCTTACTTGTTCTTCCTATTTAAAAGTATTTAAAAGTAGAATGGGAGGGAGAGCCTTCAGTTTTCAGGCCCCTGTTCTATGGAACCAGCTTCCAGTTTGGATTCGGGAGACAAACAGTATCTGTACTTTTAAGATCAGGCTTAAAACTTTCCTTTTTGCTAAAGCATATAATTAGGGCTGGATCAGGTGACCCTGAATCCTCCCTTAGTTATGCTGGGGGACTCCCACGATGCATGACATTTTTCACTCACTATGTGTTAATAGACCTCTCTGCATTGAATCATACTTGTTAATAACCTCTGTCTCTCTTCCACAGCATGTCTTCTATCCTGTCTTCCTTCTCTCACCCCAACCGGTCGCAGCAGATGGCCGCCCCTCCCTGAGCCTGGTTCTGCCGGAGGTTTCTTCCTGTTAAAAGGGAGTTTTTCCTTCCCACTGTCCCCAGAGTGCTTGCTCATAGGGGGTCATT
Organism: Steatocranus sp. 'ultraslender' AB-2019; assembly: GCA_015108535.1. NCBI lineage: Eukaryota > Metazoa > Chordata > Actinopteri > Cichliformes > Cichlidae > Steatocranus > Steatocranus sp. 'ultraslender' AB-2019. Next base: position 678 of record VUQQ01067494.1, read on the forward strand.
TGATTGTTGTTTTTTTCTGTATGTATTATTTTAGGGTCTACCTTACAATACAAAGCGCCTTGAGGCGACTGTTTTTGTGATTTGGCGCTATATAAATAAAATAAAATTGAACTGAATTGAATTTGTTTGTCAGCTGTTTCTTTTGCTCGTGTCGTGATTTGCAGCTATTTGAGATCTTTTAGCCTACTTCACTTTGTCACACAGGTTCTATTTAAGTAATTTTTTGATTGAACAGGTCTGACAGTAATCAGGCCTGGGTGTGCCTTCACAAAGTTTCAAACAGCATCACTTCAGCAAAGCAACTATGCTGCTGACCTCTGAACCTAAACCCTGGCCTCCCCTTCGAAATGCAAGAGAGATCTAAAAAGTCTAGCTTGTCCTTCAATAGCTGTGGGGGTAATAGGGTGGAAGGTGGAGGCTAGCAACATTTGTTTGGCGTTTATCCCACCTTATTGTGTTGCTGAGTCCTCTATCGAGCCTACAGCCGGGATCCTGAGAGTGTACTGAGCCCGCTGTCCAGGGGACCCACATCATGACTATGAACACAACTCAAACAAGTTCTCAGTACTTGATGGTGCATAGTAGGCTATTTGCAAGACCTCTGTTTTTAGCAAAGGAAGTGACATTGAACTCACACCCAAAGTGTGTTTTGTTCCCTGTGCTGCCCTTTCCCTTAGCCTGTTATCCTGGAAGCTGTTTTACTTGCTATCCATGATTACGGAAAAACAATAAAGAAACACCTGAGCACTCTCTAAGGAAATTTGTTCAGGAATATCCTGGCACTTCCTATAATGGCCAGACAAAATACTGTGAACTCTTATCTGTCAGTCAGGACTTAGAATTGAATTACTTATGTTTTATATAAATATTTTTTTTATCTTATTCACCAATAAACATTATTTTGATTATTTATGATTTTATATCACAGACTTGCTGTGTTTTTTTTTTTTGTTTTGCTTTTTAAAACAGATTATCAGTAGTTTTCTTGGTTTTTGTTAGATAAAACATACAATTCTTTGTCACACTACACTTGTTTTTGTGAACATTTTTTTATTTTTTAATTATCAGCAAATCAACAAAATAACTGTCAAAACTTTTCAGAGAAAGCTATCGTTTACAGTCATACAGAGAGCTGCTACTTCCGAATAAGACTTCTCAACTTCCCCATAAAGAGTAAAACAAACATAACAAAACTGTTTATGATTTCATAACTTATTCTCTCTTCCTCTTTCTTACTCCTGTACAATGTCACCTTACTTCTATTTTGAATCACAGCAATAGTTGCCTCAAGTCCTGCAGTAACCCCTGTTTTCTTAAGGAATACTTGGTTATAAAACAAAAGACTTATTTTACAGCATTATGAATGAGCAACTGGCCCATTTTTAATGATACCACACAAAAAAGTTTCTTCATTATACAAAAATTTTGAGTAAACTTCACCTGAAACATATAAAATCAACGGTTTATTGATTCAAAGTAATAATCATCAATGACACCATGTTTGGTGTAAACTGAATGTTTGATATACATTTCTTTTAACCTGATTCCATTAAATTTACATTATTTTTACATTTTATTAGATTGTAGCTATGTAGCTAAATTACATCAAAAAATAAGAGAAGAGCAGGAAAACAGACTGAACAGGCTCCCAGAATCGTGCGTGATATGTCTCCATCTATGGATCAGATGACGTCTTTACACAGACCTTCAATAATTAGCGTGGATGCTGATTAAGCATCCACAGTACTGTTCTTCTACTTTTCATCTTCCGTACGTTTTTGGTCGCTATCTCCTTCAATACCGTTCAACTTAGAAAAACGTAGCCATCGTTGCCCTCTTTCATCTAATGTTATTATTATTGTAGTTATGGTTTTTTCATAAATGCCACCAATGCACAGTCTACTCCCTGCAACTCTTCCATAGAGTCCAATGTTAAAATTCGTCTGAAGATCAGAAGTACAGTCTGTCTTTACTCTGTCACAACATGCATATAATAAACTCCACAGTCATGAAAACTGAGAATTCTTTAGACTGGACATTGCTGGCGCTCACAGTGAAAGAATTTTGTCAATACAACATGTAGTTTTTTATTGGGAAGCATTTGCTTCGGGGTCACTTTCCTCTTTATTTAAAGCAGCAGAATAGAGGCACATGTCTGTGTCTGTGGTGCCACTGGCTGGACTTGCTATAGCAACCAGGCTCACACCTGCCTGCTTAATAGACTATGTGCACCTTAGCATATGCTACTTCCAGTGGGGAAACTCCTGTATAACGCTTCGTTTCCAGTGTGATATTCGCTCCTTGTTTACGGTTGGGTTTTCCAAAACAAGTCAACCAAATGGATGAATCAAGTGGCGATTTACATTTCTCAAGATGTCTTGGGCATTTACCGACTATATCTGTAGATGATGGTCATCGTCTTGTCGATACTTTTTCCTGTGCGCCTCAAAGCAAAAGAGAGAAAGGATTCAAATTTTATATTTCTCAGAATTTGTATACAGTGGTCCCTCGTTTATCGGAGGTGTTATGTTCTAAAAATAACCAGTGATAGGTGAAATCCGCAAAGTAGCGAACTTTATTTTTTACAATTATTTTAGATGTTTTAAGGCTGCAAAACCCCTCAATACACACTTTATACACTTTTCTCAGACTCGCACGAACATTTTCACACTTTTCTCTCTTGTTTAAACACTCTCAAAGTTCAAACCTTTGTAGAAAAATAAGTCCAGTATTATAGAATGAAACCAAAGATCAAACCTTGTTTTCAGGTTCAGATCATGGGAATAGAGCAGCTGCCAGAGAATTCAACATTAATGAATCAATGAATCAGAAGTCCAATTTTTTGTGCAATGGTTATCTTCCTCTGCCTTTTTGGTCCTACCACAGGTGCCTTTGACGGTGCAAAACATTTTGTCGACATTGTTGCGTTTGTTGGGAAAAAAAAAAGTGCAAACATACAGTACAGCACTTTAGAGTCACACTGCTAGTGATCGATGTAGCGATTTTGTACTGTATAGGAGAGAGGGCACGGAGGAGATCGACAATACAGCTGATTAGGATGCAGAACACAATGCACAAAAAAAACCATGCAAAATTGCACAAAAAAAATCTGCAAAACCACATCATAGCGAGGGACCGCTGTAATTTTGAAGGTACGTCACAACATACCTGTTGTAAATACTAATATATAGAGACCCTTACCAGCAATCATTCATTAATTTTTTTCTGTGGCTTTTTTTCCACGGTTTGTTGACATGCTGTGTAGGTGTGTACTTGACTGGCTGATATCGACATAACGGGGCAAACATCTGGCTTTGACTATTGTTCACCTGTCGTTTGAATGCTGAACATTTGCCTGTTTAAATCATAAGAACTGTCACTATACAGAGATGTGCTTCTGTATGTGGACGATGTGTCTTCTGATTTTGTAATGCAGTTCTGTTTATGTTAAGTGGTGTAAACATCCAATCGATCTACACTCTTCAAACGTCAAAATTGATCATTTGATTTTTTTATGACACAGTGATGGTGAGTGTTCCCACCTTCTGCTCTTTGCAACTTAACGTGATCTTTCCGTTTTCGTGTTTTGGACATGATTTTGGAGTCCATCTTTGATTGACCGTAAAATAAAGCTACTGGAAATGTACAACTCTACATCCGTTCTTAGAACAGGAAGTTAGCACTTTCTCGTGCACAGGGTCTATGAGCTGTCTGCCACTCTCCCAAGATTCATCTTAAAAACGTTTGTTTCAACTGCTGCTGTGTGCAGTGTTTGCTCTACTCTAGCCATCTTTTTACCCTCAAAACGTAGCCATTGTTGTTCTCTTTACAACAGTGTGTGTTTCAAAGCTCAGACATGTAAGCTTTTTGAACTGTGTGGATCCAAGTAGAGGGATCACATTTTAGTCATTCAGTGATTCAAAGAATATGAACTTTTAATATTCAATCAGATTTTTTCTGACTCTAAATTTTCCTTTGTCATTACTCAGCTTTTTCTCATCTCCATTTTAAACAGTTCAGCTATTTTTAAACTTCTTCTGTGTCAGCTTTCAACAGTTCTGCACTTTTGTTTTTGGGTGAAAAATTCTGTATTTTCCAGCTCATTTTGAATTTTTTGACTTAACATTCAGCAATTATTTCATTTCAGCTCAAAACATTCAGCTATCAGCATTCACACTGAAGTTTCTTCAGAAAATGCATTTTCTAGTTATAGTACTTATTAGAGTCCTAAAATAATTTATTTCTCTCTATACATTAGTAGAACCATGAAGTTTTCACTTTTACGTTCCCTGAGCTTACTCTGGGTGGAGTTCTTTTTATCCTCCTCTCACCTCATGTTTTGTATTTTCATTGTTTTTCTTATCAGCCTACCTCTCTGACCTGTCTTCTCAATGTGATGTTTGTGTAAAGTATATCTGGTCGGAGGGTTCCTTCATTAGTGCGCATGTGCCAACTAGCATGCTGCCTGCTGTAACCCATAATGTCCTTTGGGATTAATAAAGTATTTCTGATTCTAATTCTGATTATCTATTTACTTGGTCATAATTATTATTTTTTAATCACATTAGCACAACGAGGTGACAAAAATATTCCACATACTAGAAATACTGCTCAGCATTTCATAAATTTAATTTTTTAACAAATGTTGGCGTAAAAACCCAGTTAAGGAGAAAATGTGTCTGCAAATATTAACTAAACATTTCTACAAAATTGCAACAACATGGGCATAATGATACATGTGCTGAGGTGAAACTAAACTTTCAATAATATTATCACGGTAGTCTGTTCACCATCAAATTAATCTATCCTGGTCAGCTAGCTAAAAGTCTTTACTTTAGCATCCCAAATTGGAGGCTAACATTAGCATTTGTTAGCATCAGCCAGAAAGGGCTGAGGCTTAAACTAGGGCAGTGTAACTTTGCCTGAAACCCTTTAAAGTGAACATAGGTATTATTATAGTACTTATTAAAGTCCTACAATAATTTATTTCTCTCTATACATTAGTAGAACCATGAAGTTCTCACTTTTCCCTGTTATCTACATTGCTGACTTTAGCTAATTAGCTAGCTAGCTAGCAGTCACAGCTGTATCTATGAAAACTGGTCTGGCCACTGGAGGGAAAACTGGTGCATCGCAAAAATGATTTTAACATTAAAAAATGGAAAGTTTAAAACTAAATATCCGAAAGAAAAATATTCCTGACTTATCTGGAGACAGCAAAAACCAGTTAACAAACAAATTAACACATTTTTCTAAATAAAAACGTGGAGTCTTTTGAAAAACATTATTTTAATAAAAGAAAATATGAGCTTTAATATTTGCCACAGAAATCTGAAGGCAGTTTCTCCAACTCCAGAGTGAAAATCCAGATGAAGTCTGAAAGAAGTGTAATGGCTGCGCTCTCTCTGACTTTTCCCTCCTTTTGAGGTTCTTTTTCCCACAATGTATTGCAGTAGTTGAGAAATATAGAAAAAATATCTTTAAATGACCAATATGGAAAATTCCTTCACATTTATATAGTAGACTGTAATGTATTTTTACTGATTTTTCTTTTTTTACAGCATAACTGCTGAAACATTTTTTTTCCTGTGCTCTAACAGATTGTCCTGGACTGTACATCATCACATCAGACCGAGCTCTGCCCAGTCTCGCATACAGTGTGGCCTGCCTGACAGGTGCTCAGTAATTCAGGAGATAGTGGGCTTATTATGTACTGTCTCCCTTAGTAGAAGCTGTTAAATATTGTTTGTCATTAGTTGTTATTAGGGATGAAACAGTGTTTGTTAATAATGAAGCTTCATTCACTCAAAGGTGGCTTTATTTGTAATTCAGGTCTCAATGTCTCTTTGTGTAAACTTATATGCACAAGTAACGCAAAAGAAAAAGTGGTGGCTGACCTGACACCAGTGACTGACTTCCAGTGAAAGTTTTGGCTAATATCATGTTCCTTGATATACAAATACCAAGTAACTCATCAGCCTCTCAGGGTACTGAGAAATGTGGATTCAACACTAGTGGAATCACATTTACTTTTATAAATGTGATTACAGTTTTAATAGCACATCTAATTGTCTGTAAAGGAGCCCAGCGAATGCTCGCGACACAAGGGGAACACATTTTGTCGGTCATACTAACCTTGGCACAATACTGACCCCGCCACAATTTGTTCAAATCACAGCTGTTTATGTTTTTAAACCCATTTTGCACAGAGAGACATTGAAAGCAGTGTTGAATATTCTTACACGGGTTTTTCTGTTATTTAAAAGAGGAAGTAATTTATTTTATTGCAACCTGTAATTTATTGCAGTTGACTTTTATTTGTTTAATTGTTTACAAAAGGTTTGAGGTGTGAAATAAACTGCAATGGAGTCTGAAAACAAAATATGGGTGTGTGTGGTTGGAGGATGTGTTTGTAAATGGTAAAAATGGCCTGTATTTGTATAGCGCTTTACTAGTCCCTAAGGACCCCAAAGCGCTTTACACTTTCAGTCATCCACCCATTCACACACTGGTGATGGCAAGCTACATTGTAGCCATAGCTGCCCTGGGGCAGCCGGTTCAAGCCCGGGGCTCGAACCGGCAACCTTCCGATTACAAGTCAAACTGCCAACTCTTGAGCCACGATCGTTTGTGTCGGGCGGGGGCGAAAATTTGGACTTCTTTTGGTGGACTGGGGATAATGATTGTTATATACCTTATCAGAGCCTCATCAAAAGATGTATCATTTGCCATCGCAGCCTTTAAGACATTGTCTGGGGAGCCAAACTCCTTGATAAGGTATTTGGCTATTTTCTTCATGAACTTTTCCTTGTTATTTGTCAGACTTGTGGCAGACTCTGTGATGCTGAGTTCAGGCTGTATCAGATCTCTCAGATGGTGTAGGACTGTGTCTAGTTCTTTTTTAGTAGATGAGCCGGTCCTGGTAACCCAGTGCTGAGTGTCAGGTTTAGATTTGGTGATGACTCTCAGGAAGAGCAAGAACACGAACTGACTGGAATTTTTCTCAACATCAAAAGATGACCCTGACACAGAACTCATCTCTGACTTTAAAGAGGAATCTTTGAGAGAGCCTGAAATGGTGGCAGAGCATTTTTTTTGGGAGACATGGTCCCAGATTTTGGTGTTCCCGGTGTCAGAGAGAGAGAGATGCTCAGGGATTTGATACACTCGATCCGTCATAAGTAGATCAAACACTTTCCCTGTCAACTCCACAGTAAAATCTCTGCTTCCCCCACCATTTATAAAGTTTTCCAATGTTTTATGGATGATAAAGAGTTCTTCTTTCTTTGTTACTTTGTCAACTAACCAATTAAAGTATGATCTAATGGTGTCAAAGTTGACTGGAGAAGAATGTATGTAACGAAGAAGTGTATTTCGGGATGAGGCTCGATAAGCCTCTGTACTCTGGGGACGACTTGTGGAACTTGCAAATGTTTTTTAGACAAACAAAAAACTTTCCTGTTTGTCTTTATTACTTGACTCAGCTCTTTTTTCAGTTTTTCAAACTGGTTTTTCATACATGGAAAAGCGGTGTTTGCCTGCTTTGAGCCCGGAGTGTGAGGTGGATGGCAAACATTTGGAGAAGATGTCTCTCACTTTCACTTTGCCAAAGTTTATTCAAATCAGTCAATCCAAGCAACTGCGACCCTGTCTTTGTGAATGTAGGCTTTAGAAATTGGAAAAAGGTTCTCTTTAGGTTCTCAGGACATGCAAAAAGTCGGTCCATGCCATGAACATCTGTGCTCAAAATGGGAACACTGTAGCTTCACAGCTTTCTTTAGCTTTTGCCAGACAACAGGAGGAAGCAAGGTATGGATTACTGAAGATTGTAGGTTCCATCAAATACTTATCTTGGCAACGTTTAGCTCTACGAGGTCATGTAGGTATAGTTGTTGGTATAGTTTATTGGTGTCAATACAGTGATGTAAATGATTGAGTGTATATATAAATAAGCAGAGTTGCCATGTTGTATTTTTGCCATCTGGCAATAATTTCCTTAGGGATTAATAAAGAATTCTGATTCTGAATACAGCAGTGGAGAGCCGACAAGCAAAAATGCTGGTGCTCCTCTGGTGGTTAAAACAAATTTATTTATTTAGACAGTGATCTTGACCTCCCCAATGTTCAGCACAAAGTTACGGCCATGTTTAGAGCTTATGGGTGTAAAGGCCGCCATAGCAGTGGATATCAGTGGATTTACAGTTTTGTTTACATGTGAACAAAAAGATGAAAAGGACAGTAACGACATGCAACCAAAGATGTGATTAGTCAATGCATGTGGACTACAAATCAATACGTATATAAATAAATAAAAGCATCTTTCACCATTTTTGTTCATTTAGCCAATTTTTTGCAATAAGTCATCCTCTGCCCGCTGTGTCCACAGAGAACGTGTCCACCTATAAAAGTGTGAGGGCTCAGCAAACTCCAACCCCTCCACCATTGAGGATGTAGGCCCATCCTTCCTTTCCACTCAGTGAGCCGATACACACCAACGTTGATTTTCTCACAAATAATTATTCTTATATAGATAATAATTCAGTCGGCACAACGCAGTAGGTTTGTTTACTAAAAACAGTCACAGGTTTATTAAGATTGAGATGATCAGATGGTTTACAGTCAATAAAAACATATTAGTACCATTCAGAGTGAATATAAAGGATGTTAATAACAAACACAACAGTTTCACTTAAGAAATGAAGTCTAAATGAGAAGTAATTTATAAGACTGTATTAACTCCAGGATTACATTAAAAAAAGACATTGATTAGCTAAAAACATCCTTGTTCCATGTTTGTGTTTTTGTGGGAGTGCGGTCATGTTGGTGACCTTTCCCTCAGCTCTACCTAAAGGTCCCTTTTCTTTATTGTTCTATTGAGTTATAGTATGCTGTTGCTGCTAAAACGTTTGTGTAGCACTTTTTTAGACCGAGTAGTTCTGTCTCTCTGAAGCTTACACTCTTCTCAGGATAAAAAGTTAATTTACTTTTCAAAATGTCATCTTTATCCTTTTATTTTATTGTTATTGCTCGAGGACTAAGGGACAATACCAAAAGGGAAGCTCTGTTTTTATATGCTAAAAGTTTGAATACTGACTTTTGTCTCATACAAGAATCCCATTCTGAACCTAAGGACGCTAACTTCCGGAAATCCCAATGGGCCGAAGATTTATGGATGTCTCATGGCACAAACCATTCAGTGGGAAGTCTGATTTTGAAACACAAGTTTAATGGGAAAATTATATCTTCAGAAACTGATCCGAAAGGACATTTTATTTTGCTGGTTAAATTTTTTAATGATCAGACCCTCTTACTGGGAAACATTTACAGCTATAATAACAAACGGGAGAATATTGACCTAATACTTGTAGTAAATGAAAAAAATTGAGTCTTTAATAAGTAAATTTGCTAATCTGAGGATCATATTAGGGGGAGACTGGAATCATTCAGTACCATGATAGATAGATGGCCAAGTAAGAGTCAGGAAAGTAGTAATTATATGTTGGCTTTATAAATGAAAGAGACTTAATTGATATCTGGAGATTTAAAAATCCCACAATTAAGGAATTTTCATGGAAAAATAGATCAGTTTCGTATTCATTATTGGTTCATTTCTGATCCTTTATCCGAATGTGTTGCCAACACCCTTGACAGATCATAAAACTATTTTTTTTGGAGATATGTTTGTATGCTAGTAATCCGTCTAAAAGAGTGAATTCATATTGGAAATTAATTAATTCTCTTCTACCGAATGATTCTTTGGTAAAGGAAATTAAAACAAAAATAGATGAGTATTGGAATAAGGCATG
>VUQQ01067497.1:0-10785 GCA_015108535.1 Steatocranus sp. 'ultraslender' AB-2019
GGACACAAGTGGGCAGATCCACAGGAAGATTGTGGAGAAGGATCGATTCCAGACCTTGGGGGACCTGCGGAAGCAGTGGACTGAGTCTGGAGTAGAAACATCCAGAGCCACCGTGTACAGGCGTGTGCAGGAAATGGGCTACAGGTGCCGCATTCCCCAGGTCAAGCCACTTTTGAACCAGAAACAGCGGCAGAAGCGCCTGACCTGGGCTACAGAGAAGCAGCACTGGACTGTTGCTCAGTGGTCCAAAGTACTTTTTTCGGATGAAAGCAACTTTTGCATGTCATTCGGAAATCAAGGTGCCAGAGTCTGGAGGAAGACTGGGGAGAGGGAAATGCCAAAATGCCTGAAGTCCAGTGTCAAGTACCCACAGTCAGTGATGGTCTGGGGTGCCATGTCAGCTGCTGGTGTTGGTCCACTGTGTTTCATCAAGGGCAGGGTCAATGCAGCAAGCTATCAGGAGATTTTGGAGCACTTCATGCTTCCATCTGCTGAAAAGCTTTATGGAGATGAAGATTTAATTTTTCAGCACGACCTGGCACCTGCTCACAGTGCCAAAACCACTGGTAAATGGTTTACTGACCATGGTATTACTGTGCTCAATTGGCCTGCCAACTCTCCTGACCTGAACCCCATAGAGAATCTGTGGGATATTGTGAAGAGAAAGTTGAGAGACGCAAGACCCAACACTCTGGGTGAGCTTAAGGCCGCTTTCAAAGCATCCTGGGCCTCCATAACACCTCAGCAGTGCCACAGGCTGATTGCCTCCATGCCACGCCGCATTGAAGCTGTCATTTCTGCAAAAGGATTCCCGACCAAGTATTGAGTGCATAACTGAACATAATTATTTGAAGGTTGATTTTTTTTGTATTAAAAACACTTTTCTTTTATTGGTCGGATGGGTTTTCATGAGCTGTATGCCAAAATCATCAATATTAAAACAATAAAAGGCTTGAACTACTTCAGTTGTGTGTAATGGATCTAAAATATATGAAAGTCTAATGTTTATCAGTACATTACAGAAAATAATGCACTTTATCACAATATGCAAATTTTTTCAGAAGGACCTGTAGTTATATAGGCATACATGTCATACAAAAATCCACCACAATGCCTCGCCAACATGATCACATGCCAGCATGGAACAGTGTTCAGCGATAGGTAATGCCATGGTGGCCTCGTATTTTGCAGAGTTAGTTTTTTAAATCATAAACGTAACGGCTTCAACCAGCCCTTAAATTCAGGGTTTGATTCCCACTCTCTTCTGTATTTTTGAGTGTATAGTTTAGACTGAGACATGATGAGCTAGCTAGCTAGATGTATAGCTTATGCAACAGAGAGGCAATCACACAATGGACGAGTTAAGTGACTGGGTCATGGGGATGATGTATTTTAGTGCATTGATTTATTTTATACAAAGAAAAATGTACATTTACCCTTGCTCCCGCCCTGCATTACAGTCAGGGTGCTCATGTGCGATTCATTTGCAGTTTGGACATGTAGGGATGAACATCACCTGGGGTGAACGTCTCCTGCTCTGACAGCAGCTGGGGGTGACTGCTGCGTGAGGACTATCTGTCACCTGTGAGCACTTTGGCATGGGCGAGGTGCACATGGCAGCACCTGCTGCTTGTTGAGAGTAAGAGCGATACATCCTTTCACGTCAAAAAGTCGTCACAAGTCTCCAATAACACCAGAAAAAGTTGCCAGTTTTTTTTTGTTGCTTTTTAGAAAATAAGTTGCTAAGGGGTTCTGAAAACTCGCTAAATATAGTTGGCAACACTGCATGATGTCACGTTCCGTAGTGACAGAAGATGGCGCTAAACATGTTTTTAAAACTTTAACTTTTTTAAGCATTTATTTCTTAAATCCAGCTTCATAGACAGTGTTACATCTATATTGCATATACATGATGTAAATTAGCCTTTATATGTGTAGCGTTTCATGTCCTCTTTAATGCAACATTTGATTTTAAAGGGATGTGATTTAATCGCAAAGGGAGGATCCAAGTACAGGACTCAGAAACAAGGGAAATAAGCTAACAGATTGTTTTGTTAAACTAAAACAAAGTACAAATTAATATGAATGAAAAAACTCAGAAAATCAAACCTTTAACAAATGAAAGCAGACTGCAAGGGACAACACAAGTATGAGGGAGAACGCAACAGAGAACAGAGAGAGATACAGACAATATATACACTGAAGGATAATTAGGGAACAGGCCACGGGTGGGAACACAGCTGACACTAATCTGACTGACAAGACAGGGGAAACAGACTATCAAAATAAAACAGGATGTACAAACACAGAGGCCAAAGGTGTGTCCAAATTCAGGTGCCGCATCCTTCGGAGGTCGCATTTGAAGGCCGATTATGTCACAGCCAGGTGACGAAGGCTGTCCAAATTCAAAGACTCCTCCAAATGCAGCTGACAAATGCGTCCTTCATTTCTCCCAGATTTAAAAGGATGGGTCTGGTGTATGCTTCGTGGCCCAATAAACTTTTAAGATATTAGGTGATGATAGGTTAGAATGTAGCTGTGTACACTTCAAATATCTGCTCGTTTTATCAAGACATCACACAAGTGCTCTGACGTTTTCCGAGAAGTCTGTTACCCACCAGCTCGATAGCTGACTGGGAGGTCAAGGCTCACTAAAGCTGGCGAGAACACCGGATTCCTGGCACATCGTTTTCAGACCCCTGCGGCCTTTCGCTACTCAGGTTAAACATGATATATAAGTCAAATACTATTGTTTGGCTTTTTTCATTGTTTTGTTTGTTCTTGAGTAAATTGATGTGGCTGAGATTAAAGTTATAGTTTTCACATAGCTGAATAAAAGTAAAATAGAAAACTGATTAAACAGAAGTGTGAGACGGTAGAGAATTTACTCCAATGTCCTGTTATATTTGAAAGTGCCGATGGCTGAGTTTATTAAACTCCACCGAGACAGCTGGTGACGCAAATCTGAAGGCTAGACCGTCCCATTTCACAGCCTTACACTTCCAGCCTTCTTGGTCTTCAAAGGACCCGGCCCACGTAGACTGCGAAGGCTGGGTTTTCCGAAGGATGCAGCCCCTGAATTTAAAGCTAAGGCTTTAATTCTTAAAGCCTCTGCAAAAGGGAAGCAGTAGACAAATACAACAGAACTATGGCGTGGGAGATTGCAAGCTGCTTGGGGTGAAGTTGGCACTTGAAGAGTGGAGTCACTGGCTAGAGGGGGACGAGCAGCCTTTTGTTATCTGGACAGATCACAAAAATCTCACTTACCTGGATGCTTGATGCATGCTCAACCATCCAGGTAAGTAAATCTCCAAAAGTTGATTCTGTTTATCTGAACCTATGCATATGGATCAGTATTTAAGGTTTGACTCTCATCATCCACTGGACCATAAACTGGGTGTCATCAGGACGTTACAACACAGAGCGAACACCATCGCCACAGACACAGCAGCCAGGGAAGCAGAAGAATAACACATCAAGAAGGCCCTGAGTAAATGTGGTTATCCCAGCTGGACTTTTGTCAAAGCTGGGAAGGCACCAAAAGAAAGCTCCAGCCGATCCAGGAGAGAAGGACAACTGCTTACTAAGTGAAACCTGTAGTGATCCCATATGTGTCAGGAGTATCAGAACAGTTGAGATGCATCTTTTCTAAACACCGTGTCTCTGTGGCTTTTAAACCCCAAAACATGCTGTGCCAAAAATTGGTCCACCCCAAGGATCGAGTCCCCCTGCATATACATCGGGGAAACCAAACAACCTCTGGCGAAGAGGATGGCACAACACAGAAGAGCCAGGACTCTGCAGTCTATTTACACCTACAGGCCAGTGGACACTCTTTCAATGATGAGGATGTACACATCCTAGACAGGGAGGAATGTTGGTTTGTGCGGGGAGTCAAGGAGGCTATTTACGTGAAAAGGGCAAGACCATCTCTGAATTGAGGAGGGGACCTAAGGGTACATCTTTCGCCAACTTAGAATGCTTTGATTGTGTTGATTTGATTGCAGCCATTCCCCAACTCTCTGTGAATGGTACTCATGGCCATTGATCAGTGGTTGTTGATCAATGGTCATGAGAATTTGCATAATTTTGACGAAGGAACTGACCTCCCAGCCCATTGTTCCTTCAGTGGTGCTAGTTTTAGTCATTATGCAAATGTACTGTTTATAAGATTGGGGAAACCTGCCATTAACTGAAGAAGTCTCTTGGGTGAGTGATGAAACGTTTCTCCCACTGAAAACGCTACGTCCAGATGAACAGAATCAACTTTTGGAGAATCACTTACCTTAGAACAGCTGAAAGGTTAAATGCCTGTTAGGCTCACTGGTCTCTGTTTTTCTGATGATTCAATTTTATAATCCCTTTTTGCCCATTTTTAAGATATGTTTAGTCAGATGGTTTCTCTTGTCAGCCCCTCAGCTGCTGCTAGGTTCCCACCACGATCCACTGGGCTCCCGACTTCATAGCACTTGAGAAATTACCCACTGCCTCAGAAACTAAGTTACTTATTGATCATGTTTTCAAACTGCCTGAATTCCTGTAGAAATTGTGTCTACACCACCATAGGGGCCAAAGTATGTTTAAGCTCTGGATTCCACCCACAGACAGACAGAATTAACCAGGATCTCAAAATCCCCCCACTTGGTACACACTAATGAAGCTTATGCATAAGTTCTGTCACGGTCCGTGGCTCAGTATCCAGGGAGCCACAGGATTCTGCAGTGGCCACACCCTCGGGCTGGGCCGCCTTCAACACACCTGCATCCCATTGAGGCAATCACCGGAGGACTACTTCACCCAGCACTGATGGCTGCTCCTCGCCAGTCCGTGAGTCTCCTTTGGTGTGATCATCGTTCGGCGTGGAAGCCTGTTGCCTGCCTGTTCTCCTGCCGGATTGCCTACCTCTCTTGGGTACCCTCCACGGACACCTTCCCCCCCTCTAAAGTTCTACGGTCCAGCTCTGCTTGTAAGCCTTGTCAATTAATGCAGTCTAGCTGCCTCGCTTCTGGTAACCTGCGTGCTATTAATCGTGTCTCCCCTTTCTGTTGCAGTTCCCCATGGTCCCAATTACGGTGCTCCTGTTCTCCATGCTCCTCGTTTTCCCACACTGTGCAAGCCATAGTTTTCGTTCCCCTGACTTCATCAAAATTCCTGAGTTAATTAATATATTTGTACATAGTTCTGAGTTTCAGTGTATTGATTCTGCTTTTGGGGGCCAATTACCTGCACACTCCGTGATCCGTGACAGTATGGACTGGCCAGCTATGGATCCTGCAGACCCAATCCACTTTGCTATAAGTAGACAGGGCGCTATGTTGGGCCAGCATGACCAGCTCTTGCAATCACTTCAAGATCAGTATCAAGAGCTTAGTGAAACACAGGACGAGGTGTGCTCCAAGTATCCCAATTCGGAGTACGTCTTCTCCGCCACCAGAATTGGACCTGTGTGGGGGGGTTCCTTTTTCAGTGCGCTCTGTTCTTGTGTTAAGTGGATATGTTGTACAGGGAGATGGCCACGGGCAGGAATGACCAGCATGTCATGGAGCGGGTGGGGATGGAGCTGGACTCCCTCAAGGTGGTGTTGGAGAGGCGGATGTTGTCCAAGATAAAGACAGTGTTGGATAACACCTCCCACCCACTCCATGACATGCTGGTCAGTCACAGGAGCACGTTCAGTGAGAGACTGAGATTACTGAAAAGCACCACTGAACGACACAGGAAATCATTCCTGCCATCTCCCTGTACAACATATCCACTTAACACACTGTTTACGGCAACAGCTACACTCTTTTTGCACATGTTCTTCCTTTTTCAGCTATTTATTAATAAGTGACCTTTATGTATATATATGCCTGTATATATTGTGCTATTCTTAGTTAGTGTATTGTCTGTCTTTGTTAATGGTTGTTTATAATGGAGCACTGTAACAAAAAAGAATTTCCCCTAGGGATCAATAAAGTGTTCTGATTCTGATTCTTCAGCCGCTCGCCACACTACTTACCCAATGATGCTGCTAAAATCTCCCACTTCATAGGGCTGCTAAGAGGAAGAGCGTTGGCGTGGGCTGAATCCTTCCTTCCACCCGATTAATCACGGCCCCATGATGATTTTCTCGAGGAGTTTAAAGCGACTATTCACCTCCTGTTTCTGAGGACAGTGCCACACAAAAAAACTGTTAGCTCTCTGGCAGGGCAGGCGCAGTGTCACGGATTATGTGGTCATATTCCACACTGCAGTGGCCGCTAGGGATTGGCCTGATTTTTTGCGCTCCTTAAATGAACAGATGAAGGACCATGTTGCAGTCCATGAGGAGACGAGGTCGTTCGAGGAGCTGCTCACCCTCTATCGCAGAATCGATAATCTTCTGTGGGAGAGGGAGGCTGAACGCCGTCAAGACCTTTTAGATTGTTGTTGCATCCCGAGGCTCATGCGGTGCCATTGTTGCCTCCGCCACTGCCCACTGCTGTGGCTCCCCGCTCTCTGTCTCCTCTGCTGCCTGAGCCTATGCAGATCGGTCGCTCTCAACTCTCACCTGAAGAAAGGGAATGCTGTTTTCAGGCCGGGGAGTGCCTGTACTGTGGGAGACCAGGGCACCACATCGCTAACTGTCCCATGCGTGCAAACGGGTCAGGCCACCGGTAAGTCCAGGGATACGGTAGGGTAGCACTTTACGTTCCACAAGACCCCGAAGTTACTAAATGTCACTATGGTGACCCATAATAAGACTTTTTCTTGCTGTGCACTAATAGACTCTGGGACGGAGCAAAGTTTAATGGATATTCAGCTGGCAGAGAAATTGGACTTGCCACTCACACACCTAGAGCCCCCCATTCCAGCCTCCACTCTGAATAACAAAGTATTTGCATATGTCAAACCGCGCCAGTAAAATTGGTTACATCTGGAAACCACAATGAACAGATTGCTTTCTTCACTTTTCCTTCCCCCAACACCCCGCTCATCCTGGCTTACCCTTGGTTACAAACACATAGTCCCCACATCGATTGGGCCGGAAAGAAAATCACCAGTTCTTTTTAGCAAACTGCCTGAGGTCAGCCTTTCCTACAGCACACATTAGATCCACCCCATCAATTTGCCACCACCAGATTTCTCCTCAGCCCCAGCCGTATACCACGATCTACAGGAAATGTTTAATAAGGATAAGGCTCCCTCACTACCACCTTACCGTCCATACGACTAATTTGTTACCGGGAGCCCCGCTGCCTTCCAGTAGGTTATACAACCCGTCCTGTCCAGAGAGAGAGTCCTTGGAAAATTACATCCAGGAATCCCTCGCTGCAGGTATTATCTGACCGTCCTCCTCCCCAATGGCTGCAGATTTTTTCTTTGTGGAGAAGAAGGATTGGTCCCTACGGCAGTGTATTGACTATTGGGGCCTGAATGATATTACAGTGAAAAACAAGTATCCACTACCCTTGATTAATTCTGTTTTTGAAACTCTCCAGAGGCCCACTGTGTTCACCAAATTAGACCTATGAAAAGCCTACTGTCTGGTTCATATATGTTAAGGGGACAAATGGAAGACCGCTTTTAACACTCCACTAGGGCACTTTGTGCATTTGGTGTAGCCGTTTGGCCTGACAAACGCACCTGCAGTCTTCCAGTCCCTTGTGAATGATGTGCTGCGGGATTTTCTGAATCTCTTCGTTTTCGTGTACTTGGCTGACATTCTTGTTTTTTCCAGAACCCTCGAAGAGCACCAGGTTCACGTGAGGAGTGTGTTACAGCACTTGCTGGAAAACCGACTATACTTCAAGGTGGAAAAATGGGAATTCCATGTTTCATCTGTTTCTTTTCTGGGCTATATATTGGCAGGGCGACAGGAAAAGATGGACCCAGCGAAAGTCATAGCAGTGCTGGAGTGGCCCATCCCAGAGTCCCACAAGAAGCTTCAGCGCTTCCTCGGCTATGCCAATTTCTACCAGCGTTTCATCTGGAACTACAGTCAGGTGGCCGCTTCTCTTTGAGTCTCAGCCATGCTCCTTCTTTTCACGCTGTCTCGCTCCCTCAGAGAGGAATTATGAGAATTGTTAGCCATCAAACTGGCACTGGAAGAGTGGTGCCACTGGCTGGAGGGAGCTGAGCAACCATTCCTCATTTTGACAGATCATAAAAACTTAATCTATCTTAGAACAGCCAAAAGGTTAAACTCTTGCCAAGCTCGCTGGTCTCTATTTTCCACTCGGTTCAACTTCCCTCTCTCCTACCACCCAGGCTCCTGGAACATCAAACCCGACACTCTCTCCTGTCAATACTCCACAGATGCGGAATCATTGCCACCATTAACAATTCCGCCCACTGCCTGCGTGGTGAGAGCCCTCACCTGGGACATAGAAGAGGTTATCCATCAGGCCCTCCCCTGAGATCCCGACCTGGGTACTGGGCCCCCTGGGCGTTGTTTTGTTCCTGCTGCTGCCCGTGGAGCCATCATTCACTGGGTTCACACCGCATGGTTTTCGTGTCACCCTGGCGTGAGTAGAACCATTAACCTTCTTAAATGACAGTTCTGATGGAAATCTCTAGTAAAAGATGTAAAAGACTTTGTGTCAGCCTGCAACACCTGTGCCCGTAATAAACTATCCACCAAACACCCAGCGGGTTTCCTCCACCTACTCACAACCCCACACCGTCCCTGGTCCCAGATTTCTTTGGATTTCGTGACCGGCCTCACCAGCTCCTCAGGGAAATGTGTAATTCTTACCATCTCTGACAGGTTTTCTAAAGCCACCCACTTTATCCCGGTAGCAAAATTACCCACTGCTGTGGAAACTGCTCAAGCTCTAGTACATAATGTGTCACGACTGGGGCAGCAGCCGTGTGAAGTGTGGAGAAGGAGGACTCGAATGCAGCACTTACTTGAGAAGCAGGGAGATTTATTACAGAAGACAGAACACAAAGTGTGGATGGCAAAACAGAACTGAGGATAAACTAAACTGGGAAAACTAAAATATAGAATGACAAAACTGAAACACGAGAGGAGAACTGCAGGGAGAGCACATAAAGGAGACACAGAGAGGTTCGCGGAGAAACACCGGGTAACACAGAGGATGATCACAGATGACGCAACGAGGAATAGAGGCAAACACACACTATAAGTACACAGAGGGACACTGGGAAATCACACACAGGTGGGAGACACAGCTGGACCTGATCAACCTGACGAGACAGGGGAACACTAGCACCAGGGACCAACAGAGGGAACACCAACCCAGAAACCCAGTATCCAAAACACAAACCATCCCAAAACAGCCCACACATAATAATAATAATAATAATAATAATAATAATAATAATAATAATAATAATAATACACTAAACACAAAATCACTGGGTCAGGACTCAGGACCATGACAGTCGAAGGCGAAGCTGAAGCTGATGCAGAGGGTGAAGATGAGAATGATGAAGCTGATGCAGAGGGTGATGATGAGAATGATGAAGCTGCTGCTGCAGGCGAGGATGATGAAGCTGCTGGACCAGGCGAGGATGAAGACACGGAGGCTGGACCAGGCGAGGATGAAGACACGGAGGCTGGACCAGACGAGGATGAAGACACGGAGGCTGGACCAGACGAGGATGCAAACACGGAGGCTGGACCAGATGAGGATGCAAACACGGAGGCTGGACCAGACGTGGATAAAGCTGATGCCGACGCTGGACCGGGCGAAGGCGAAGCTGAGGCTGAAGCTGAAGATGGACCAGGTGAGGCTGAAGGCTCTGAAGCTGGACCGGACGAGAATGTCGCTGCAGACGGCGGCCTGGAAGGTAGAGACGAAGGCGCTGCAGGCGGCGGCGTGGAAGCCGGAGACGAAGGCGGTGCAGGCGGCAGCGTGGAAGCTGGAGACGGAGGTGCTGGAGACGGAGGTGCTGCAGGCGGCGGCGTGGAAGCTGGAGGCGGAGGCACTGCAGGTTGCGGCGTGGAAGCCGGAGGCGGAGGCGCTGCAGGTGGCGCCGTGGAAGCCGGAGGTGCTGCAGGCGGCGGCGTGGGAGCCGCAGGTGGTGGCGCAGCAGGCGATGGTGATAGCTGGAAGGGCTCCTCGGTCCCCCCAGCGAAAGCAGCAGGCTGAAGCGGTTCCTGAGACCCGTCAGCGGAAGCTGCTGATGATGGCGAAGGCTGGACGGGCTCCTCGGTCCCCCCAGCGAAAACAGGCTCAAAACCTGTAGGCATGGGCGCCCCTGGCACACACAAAACAAAACCAGCAGGCTTGTTGTCCTCTGGTACATGTGAAACAAAACCAGTAGGCATGTGGGCCCCTGGCACACACAAGGAGGGCTGTAGCTGCACTGAGTCCTGACCCTGCTCAGGCAGTGACAGCTGGGTGCAGTCCATAGCTGGCAACTTGGCCTCCAGGGGTCCAGAGTTAGCTGAGGGTTGTAACCCAGCCTCTGGGGAGGCCCTGGAGTGAGTAACCATCTCTAGCTTTGCCAGCTTTTGAGGAACAGGTCCATTGTGAAACAGTTTGTCTCCCTGCTCAGAAACAGCGGTGGATAAACAGTCCTTTAAGGGGTGTATGGACATAGCTTCCTGTAGAGGGGCGAGTGAAGATTGTGACTCAGCCATTAACTGAGCTACTGACTGAGCCATGGACTAAAA
Source organism: Steatocranus sp. 'ultraslender' AB-2019 (assembly GCA_015108535.1). NCBI lineage: Eukaryota > Metazoa > Chordata > Actinopteri > Cichliformes > Cichlidae > Steatocranus > Steatocranus sp. 'ultraslender' AB-2019. Next base: position 10,610 of record VUQQ01067497.1, read on the forward strand.
TAAGGGTTGCAGTGATGCTAGTGGTGATGGCAGCTGAGTGGCTGACTGAAATGGTGGCTGAACAGGTGATAGTGCTCTTGGGGAGGCTAATGGCTGTGCTACAGACTGGGGAGCTAATGGCTGAACACAAAACTGAGCTGGAGAGTGGCAATAAAGTCCCGCCTCGGATGGAGCGG
>VUQQ01067502.1:0-11106 GCA_015108535.1 Steatocranus sp. 'ultraslender' AB-2019
ATATTTTGCTCCACTGCGGTTTATTTCACACCTCAAACATTTAGTAAACAATTAAGCAAATACAAGTAATCTGCAATAAATTACAGGTAGTAAGAAAATAAACTACTAACTCTTTTACGCTATGTCCGCACCTACACGGGCAATTTTGAAAACGCAGCTGTTTCGTCCACAGGTAAACGGCATTTGGAATCACCGAAAAAACGGAGATTTTTAAAACTCCTTTTTTGCGTTTACGTGTGGACGAGGAATACACAGTTCGTCACGCAACGTCAAAGGGATGTGCCTTTTTCACGTCACGCTGTGCGCCGCGTTATTGTAAATGTAGTTGTTTTTTCCTGTGTAATAATATTCAACATTGCTATCAATACATTTGTCAATCCCTCTGTAAAATGGGTTCAAAAACATAAACAACTGTTGGATGCTGTTTGTCCGTGATTTGAAGAACCCAGCCCGTGCTCCTGACGGAGGGAAAACCAATTCTGCCGAGGAGACCTACCTTGGCACTTGTGCAGGTGAAACCAAAGGGAAGATACGTTTCACCATATTTTCTAGTCTTTGGCTTAGAATGAAGTTGGTTTGGAAACATATTCAGCTATACTTCATCTCCTGATTTGCTTTTGTGGAGGCGCCCCGTGCTAGCAGTGTCCAAGCATTGTTTTTTTGTTTTGTTTTTTCCTTTTCATACCGCGCCCCCCCTAGGGGGCGGGCCCCACACTTTGGGAAGGTCTGAGCTAATCAATAACCCTTAACATGACACTGCAGTTCAATCAGCCATTAAATGCGTAAAATCGTTTTCATTTTAATTCTGAATTTTAAAACGTAAACCATAGAAATTGTACACAGAATACATCTATCATGAGCTCAGGAACAAAATGTACGTTAAAATAACATAAATATCAAAAATATACATGCAAATTAAAAAATATTTTAAGTGATTATACACAATGTCTTTTACATATTTTCTTATGGATGAATAAAATCATCACTTAGGCTTTAAGCAAGCAGAATACTTTCGTTACAGCTAAGCATAAAGCACCATTAGACATCGCAGAAGCGTTCACAAACTTTACCTGTAATATCTTGACAGTAAATTTTCACAGGTGTATTATTTAGGTCACGCAGTTGCTATGCATTGCGTTAAAACACCTATTTGAACACAAACCAATCACATTTCCAAAATGTTTACACGTGCTTTCCGCATCAGCGCTAAGAAGTTTTCACTAACTCAATTCCGTTGGTCTTGCTAGGCTGGATGGGCGGGACTTTACGCACTTCATTCAACTGGAAATTTTTCCTTCTCTAACCAATCAGACACCGAATTCGACCTGCCAGTCAATGATTGACCAACCACGAAATAGTCCAAAATAAAAGAACACTTTATGGAATTTGTTTCTCCAGTGGATTATATATATAAAAAACAAATGTAACACTGACACGAATGATCTCTTTTATGCAAGGACACGCATCTAGAAACACAAAGCCCCAGAGCCTAAGAGCTGCATCATTACCAAACAATATACCTTGTATTTATATTTAAACATACCTTGATGTTGGTAAAATATGTCCTGTTTGTGTTGTTGTATAACATTGCCATATGTTACAGAAAATTCTCCATCAGATTATTTTGAGATCATGAAAGGTCTCTGAAAGTCACCATTTCGTAATATTAGAAATTATGATGAATTTAAAACAGCCTTCTGCAAACCAGATTTCGTCTTTTTTCCTGCTTTCAAAAGATCTGCATCAGTGACATGAGACATTTACCACACTTCTCTTCAGTAGCTTCAGATACATCTTCATCTTGATGCCAATATAAACACCAATATGAAATAAAATGATGAGCTGAAGGCCACATAGATGCACTTTTTTATGACTGTGTCTTGATTTATTTGGGACATAGCATACCTTGGGGTAAAACTGGGAATAACAACACTGCCTTTATTTTTTTCAACTATTATTTAAAAGCTTGAATTTTTATGAACTTCAAGGTTCAAGGTTCTTTATTTGTCACATGCATAGTTATAGAAGTATAACACACAGTGAAATGTAACCTGACACTTTAGGCATCTGGCTGATTTTTTCATCTTTCACATATTTTATAAGATACAAATTGTTTGAAACCAGATAGGTTAATGGCTAACTGAAAAATACAGAATGAACTCGTATGCCTTTAAGAGCCTGTTTCTTTATATGACTGAGGCAAACAACTAAAATGTGCCAAAAGCACTTTTTCTGCTAGTGGATTGGGTCAAGAGCTGCTTAGATTATTGTGCGTTTCACAGGAGATCATAAACACTGTTATTCCCACTTGGCAAAAATGGGGTCACCAGCATCTCCCCATAAGAAACATTGTTCTACGTTAAAATTCCGTTACTGGAGCTACACCACCCACTTTCATTGAAATGTGCTGTATTGGTTTAGGAAAATATATTAGTTTTGCCATGTTTTATTCATCCTCAAGCAGAAGGACAGAATCTACATTGTTTTCCATTTTTGTCCGAACTGACCGACAACCCCATCTGAAATATTGTTCTTTCTCAGAGTTGCTATGACAACAGGTTGTGTGACTTCCACTATGGATTTTACGCATAGCAGAGAATATTAATTCAGTGTTGCCAGCTGATATGCATGTTCTCCACTGTGATTACATTTCATTCACAGTGTATAGGTTAATTAGTAAATATATGTAATTAGTAAATACATGGCTTTTGCTCAGGAGCAGTGGTGATGAAATGATGGAAGAATGACAATTCATCTCCACCAGCATGTCATTAGTTGCAATGTTTTATGATTGTCCTCCTCTAGACAACTGCCATGTCTTCGACACAAAATTGTGTGTAATGACCTCGACTGAGTAGTATGCAGCATTTATACTGTTTGCAATAATTTACTCAAACTTAAAATTACTTATTCGAATAATTTCAGATACTAGATTCCTGATTTTTGTTACCTATACAGTAACCTGTAATCACATGTATTAAAACATAATGTATTTTTGAATTAGTCTTTTTGAGATGAATTAATAAAGTAATCTTTATTTTAAACCCACATCCACACCGTCTCATTATTAGCTATATTATGTCAGCGTGCTGTACTACACGTCTTTGTAGTTTGATCGAGTTGTTTTGTTTTTGTGTGATTCTCAGGGGATAACTTCACCAGCCTTTTCATTAGATACACTGCTGAACTCCTCAATAAAGCAAACATCTAATCAGCCAGTCACATGGCAGCACCTCAGTGCATTTAGGCACGTAGACATGGACAAATGACTGCTGGAGTTCAAACAGAGGATCAAAATGGGGGATGAAAGGAGATTTAAGCGACTTTGAATGTGGTGTGTTTGTGATGCCACACAGAGCGTTTCAGAAACTGTTGAATGGCTGGAATTTTCCTGCACAACCATCTCGAGGGCTTACAGAAAAAGAAAATATCCACTGAGCAGCAGTTCTCTCGGTGACAAAGCCTGGTTTATGTGAGAGTTCCCAGAATGATGTCCAGACCTCTTTAAGCTGAAAGGAAGACAACGGTAACCCAAATAACCACCCATTACAACCAAGGTATGCACAACAGCATCTCTGAACACAAAACACATTGAACCTTGAAGCAGGTGGGCTACAGCAGTGAAAGACCACACTCTTGTCTCTATACTGATGGCTGCTTTCAGTAGGATATTGTGCCGTTTTGTTGAACATAACAGTGAGTTCACCATATGCAAATGGCTTTCACAGTCATCAGATCTCAATTCAGTAGCGCACCTATACAATGTATTGTATACATAGATGTGCTCCTGACAAATCTACATCAACCGCAAGATCTAGGTAACTATCTTTTATTCTTCATGCATTTTTCTTTCATAAAGAATGACAATAAAGAATCCTTGATGCTATTTTGTCCATACAGACTAAAATCTCTGAAGCATGTTTCTAGCACCTTGTTGAATCTATGCAACAAAAAAATCTGTGTCCAGTCTGGTACTAGCCAGGTGTAACTAATAAAGCGGTCTGTGATAGTAAATCATTTCACCTGTCAGTGGTCTTAAAGGTGTGATGCAAAACAAATGTAACAAGTTCACCAGATTCAAACTTGACTTCAAAATGCTGGATTGCAACAGTGTTGCAACGACAACACCACAAGGAAATTGCTCTGATTTGATATTGTGCTGACTAATTTGTTTGAATCATCTCTGAGGTGTTACAGCAGCCAAAGTATATCACTGTACAACATATTGTGACAGCCCCAGGCCTCATGGTAGGTGTTTTCTCATTTCTCTAATTTGTGCTCCCTTGTCTACTCTGTCCTCCATCCTGCTGTCCGTGACCCAGAAATCAGTCTCAGTGCTGAAGGATGTCTCTGTTCCTAAAATGCATCTGGAGGACACAAGACAGAGGGAAGAGGAGCCTTGTTGGAGGAGCTTATACAGTAGGTGTAACCTGTGTTTTTTACCTTCAGTGTTTAAAGCATCATGGTCCACAGCTGGAATACATAAACCAAACAGGAGGAGGACTGTGTGAACAAAACTTCACATGTATTCATATGTTATTATTATGTTTAAATGTGCTGCCTTTCACTATTTTCTATATCTTGCCACATTCTAACATGTTATGAATTTAATTAAAGGTATCTGTAAATATAAAAGAAGTCACAAGAACTATTACACCAGCTATCAGAAAGAACAGCAGCTGTCAAGCTCTGACAAAACAATTAACAATGCAGGTGTGTCCAATGTCATATTTAAATGATGTTGCTATAAACGATGCCTCAGAGGTTACTCTTCATTTTGCTTCTTTCGCTTTCACTTTTTCAGGTCCCGATCAATAGGTTTTCATACTTAGGAGTTTGCGTATGTCAGTTTCCTCCCCGAGTAGTTCTCTCTCTCTTGAAAGGCTTGGTTTACATTTTCTTTGGATTGAATGCTTTGGAGTTATCACTAGTTTTGTAACCAGTACAAGCAACAAGTTGTTTTGGGTTATCAACTGCTCTATTCGGTTCATCTTTAATGCACTTTTCAATAGTTTTTGACTAAATTGCTGTGTGGATCTCCTTTTTTTGTTATGTCGGTGCAATGTTTGTAGACAGGCAATTTGCCAATATAAAATTTTGGTGAAATATGGTGAAAAGAAAAAAAAAATCAAAGTTATGTTAGTTGTTCTTGTTTTACAAGAACACAGCAACGGCATGCTGTTCCATCCTTCTGCCTGTGAGGAATAATCTGTCAGAAGAATATTAGTTTAAAACGAGGGTAGACTTAAAAGGAAAGGAGCTTGTGTTAGACAGTGAACAAAATGAGGAAATGCAGCCACAGCAATCATAAGATAAACAAGGATTTTTTTTAAAACTATGAATTATGCAGACCATCTCTCTGGAGTTTCAGAATAAAAACACGGAGCTGGAAATGAGCATAATACATCCATTTTAAGGGTTAAGTTGTACATTTGATACAGAATTTACCTTTTGATGTTGGCCCCATATGAATGAACCTGATAAGCACCAGGAGCAGCCAGAGTAACATGAATTAGGGCAAGCATTGTTGGGTTTAAAGTCCCAGCCAAGTTTGCCATGTCCCTGCAGCAGTGCTCTCTGATGATTTGACTGACAGGTCAGCAAATGAGGGGCAGTACCTGAAAGCCTCGGGGACTGGGTACAAGCTCTCTGTGTGCATTCTAATAAGACCCTGCTTTCTGAGCCTCACTGCCAGCTTGTCACATCCTAAACCTGGCCACAACCCTTTGGCATCAAATTTTAAAATACTGGGTATTTTAAAAGCATATTTTTTTTCACTCTGTATAGCTAATTTTGTAAAGGGGTGTACTGTTAATTATTATTTTGGTGTGTAAAATTGAAAACTCAACAGTAAGTGAAAACAAAACGTACACAGCAAGTAAAAACAAAGCCTCCACACTGGACACAAACTTTGTCACTCTTTCAAACCAGAGGGTTTGCTTTCCAAGTCCAATATTGCTGTGACTGATGTGTCATGGCACCAAAGGGTGTTGAACAACTTATATATATGTATATCTCCGAGATGCCAGCAGCTTTGACTGAAAGGCAGTATTTGATGCCATGGAAATGAGAACAGGTCGGCACTTCCAGAGGAGTTGTGCTCACAGCAGTCCAAGGTTAATCTAGATGTCAACACCTGCTGAGTCTGCAGCATATTGCTGTGGGGTGACATCTCCCATCTTCCCCTATGCTGTAGAAGCTTAACACAGCAGCTGATTCCTCCTCTTCCTCTAGCGGGAAGTGTAGGGGCTGGCATTTCTGTTCTGCCATGCATGACGGTTCCTCCTGGCAGTGTTGGCTGCTGACCTCCTTACGTGCTTGCTTGATTGCTTCCTATCCACTCTAGCCACACTCCCATACTCCTCTATGATATTCTCATATGGGCTTGAATGCAGGATATATATTTTAGGTGGCTTGGAGAAAGCAACATTCTCACAGCCTGTAGTTCATTGTGTAACTCTTTCTATTAACTCATTGATGATATAATGATAACATGATAACATGATTATGGCAATATAACATAAATAAAAACTTGTGAAAAACTAGTGAAAAAGAGGATAAAACAGTGTGAAAACAATATTTTCATTGTGGAAATGCAGTAACTGTAATTGACTTATATAGTTCTTTGCATTCAGTTCCAATCACTTCCATGCCCACGGGTGTATAAAATCAAGAACCTAGACATGGAGACTGCTTCCGCAAGCATTTGTGAAAGAACTCTTAATGCTTACATTAGCAAGATATTTTGGACAAGACATTCATGCTCCCAACGTTTTGGAAACAGTCCGGGATTTCCCCTACCTATTCCAACATGACTGCACATCAATGCACAAAACAAGGTCCATAAAGACATGGATGAATGGTGTGGAAGAATTTGATAGAATTCTGACCTCAACTCAATAAAACACTTTTAGATGTTAGAGCAGAGACTGCAAACCAGTCTTCTCATCCAACATCAGTATCTGACTTCACAAATGCACTTTTTGAAGAATAGATAAAATTCCTATGCACACACCCCTAAACCCTGTGGAAAGCCTTCTCAGAAGACTTGAAGCTGGTGTAGCTGCAAAGGGTGGGCTGATATCATATTAAACTCTATGGAATAAGAAGCAGATGTCCCTCGAATTCATATGCATGTGAGAGCGGACAAGTGAATGGTGCCAAACATGCTGTCAGCCAAAATGCTCAATTTGCATCTTCCCAATGTGGAGTCCAGAAACAAATGGTGGAATTAACCCTCTTTTTACAAACAGTCTAGATTTAACACTAAAATTATCCACTGCTCAAAGTGACATTGGAGTGATGTCTTTGGGTTGTTTTGTAACACCAGGTGACATCTGAACGTTTAGTGTTGATGTCCATAGGACCTCTGTGTACGGGCAATTTATCGTCCAAATGGTTGTCTTGGACGTCTTTTCAAGTCAAACTTACACTCATTATATATATATATATATTTTAATACTGCTTCTATAGGGTCTGTAGTCCCATGTTTCCCGAGGGCTGAGGACATGTTTTCTGTACAGAAACAGTTGTGTGAAGGAATGCAGTGATCAGCGGACATCTCCATGATGGCGCGGGCTGTTGAAGCTTAAACAAAATTACTGCTCGGTGGATTTCGAGCATAAATGTTACCAGCTTCTCACAGGCAGTTTGGAAAATGTTTGCCTCGACAAACACTGCAGAGCAGATATTCCACTTCATACACACACAAAAAAAATTCTCATGCCTTCTGTTGGATCTTAATCCTGCTACCGATCACAACCACATTCACTTCCTTTTACAATTAGCTCTCTTCAAAATAAGACAGGATACTGTAAAAATAAACCATATATAATGTTAATGCTCTTTTAAACCTTAAACAGATTGTAGTCCATTAAAAGGAATTCCAAAATTTTTTCTAAATACTTTAACCATTATTATCTTGCATTTTAACATGGATTTCAATGTTTTTTAATATTTCAACACACAGTTTTAACCTGGTTACAAACAAATAAGTTGATTAATTAAAATAAATAAACCAGTTAAAGAAAACAAGGAAAACGTAAAATAACAAAAAAAAACAAAAACACAACACATTTACTGAATAAATCAATAGGCTAACACATAATAAATCATATTTGTTTATAAATAACCCGTATTCATGTATCATGCTGATATCAACAATGTTGATATTTGTAAATATAAAAATATTACATTTATTAATCATGTAAATTTCCTGCACCTGTCATAGATGTCCACATGACATCCAAAATAATTACCCAGTTCAAAGTTCAACGTCATATTGACATACAAGTTGAGTCATGGTTGACACGATCTATCGAGAGAGAGAGAGAGAGAGAGAGAGAGAGAGAGAGAGAGAGAGAGAGAGAAAAGATCTGCGCTTCTGATGTTCAATGTTTAGTGGGTAAGTTTTTCAACTTATTTCTACTAATTATATATATATAAATAAATAAATAAAAATAACACGTATTGGCATGTTCAACTTTCCTGTTTTGTTAACATAATAAATAACGCCTATATCTAAAGGAAAACTGTAGTGGGTTAAGTACAGTTAATTAACAATTGTATCCTTTTTATTTTTAATTCTTGAAAAAATATTCCCAGTGTACCTACATTTTGCACCTCACACGATTTAAAAGCTAACTAGTCTAGTTTAGCAGAATTTAGCAACTTCCTGTACACTCTCAAATCTGATCAGAGTTGTGGAATTTTATTAAATTGCTTGGTTTCAGATAATTTGACTGGCTGGTTATCTGATAGCCCTAGTTTCAAGTTGCACATTTAAGTGTAATTCTTGTTTAAAACAATTAAGAGCATTGTTTCTCCTGATGCTCCTTGTGCACCAGTTCACTCAACATCTGAATGCAATGAGTTTATGAACTATTTCACAAATAAGGTCACTGCCATCAGGTCTAACATCTCTCCATCATCTTCTCAACATCAAACTTTCAACTTGCTCTCCTCTGATACTTGGTCCTCTTTTACATTACTGTTATGTGAGGGCTGTGTGCAGGCAGGAATGGTGGACCCAAAGCGCAGACGCTCGGAGGCAAAAGGTAAACTCAAAACAGCTTTAATGCTGAACTCAAAAAGGTAACAAACAAACCAAAACAGGAGCACCAAGAAGGCAAAAAACAAAAACAAAACACAAGACGACAACGACGACCCGGAACCCAAGAAAACAGAGTGCAAAACAGAACGGGCCCGGGGGCCGACAGCACAGGAGCCCAAACAGTTCAGGGGGCTGACCGTGCGAACGGCAACGGCGGGGCCAGGCAGACAGTTCAGGGGGCCGACCGTGCGGACGGTGGCGGCGGGGCAGGTCCGGAGGCCGGCCGCGACAACGACGATGTCTAGCCAACGGCCTGGAAGGTGGCCGGACAGGGCGAGGACGTGCAGGCCGGACAGGGCGAGGACGTGCAGGCCGGACAGGGCGAGGACGTGCAGGCCGGACAGGGCGAGGACGTGCAATCAGAGGCCTGGAAGGAGGCTGGTGACGTTGAGGCACAGGATGTGGTCCGGACGGCGGCATGGCCGCCGCAGGACCAGGCGAGGCAGAACCAGGCGAAGCCGAAGCTGTAGCCGAGGCTGAACCAGACGAGGACGAAGCTGTAGCCGAGGCTGGACCAGACGAGGACGAAGACTCGGAGGCTGGACCAGACGAGAATGTTGCTGCAGGCGACGGCGTGGGAGCCGCGGATGGAGGAGCAGGCGGTGGCGCTGCAGGCGACGGCGTGGGAGCCGCGGATGGAGGAGCAGGCGGTGGCGCTGCAGGCGACGGCGTGGGAGCCGCGGATGGAGGAGCAGGCGGTGGCGCTGCAGGCGACGGCGTGGGAGCTGCGGATGGAGGAGCAGGTTGGTGGACGGGCCCATCGGACCCTCCAGCGGGAACAGATGGCTGAAGCGGTTCCTCGGACCCTCCAGCGGGAACAGATGGCTGAAGTGGTTCCTCTGACCCTTCAGTGGTGACGGAAGATGGCTGGAGCGGTTCTCCAGAACTCCCAGCGGGAACAACAGGTGGCAGAACAGATGATTGAGGAGATGAGTGACGGTGGCGTCGTTTCCTTCTGGACGAGGGAGAAACGGAGACCTCCTCGACCACATAGCTGCCAGGAAAAAGGCAGGCGAACAGACAGGTGAACGAGGTCCCGGCTGGTGTGTGGAAGGCGAGGAAGTCCGTGGCAGCGTAGAGGCAGGTGGGGAGTGTGTGTCGCACTGGGGCCGTGATGAAGAAGAGTTAGTGAAAGAGAGAGCGAGCTCACTAGCCCTCTCCACGCAGCTATGGTGCTGCCGAGCTTTGTGTCCATAGCGAACTGACTAAGCCGGGGGTTATATTGAATGACGGCATCCACCGCACTCAGCCCAATTGCCATGGTCCTTAAATCTGGGGACTGGGCGATGCGGTCGAGCAGGCTCACCATCCACTCCATCTCAGCATTGTACTCCGAGGTGAAAATGTCTGCGGAGTCCATGTTCTGGTCGCGATCTTCTGTTATGAAACGGCTGTGTGCAGGCAGGAATGGTGGACCCAAAGTGCAGATGCTCAGAGGCAAAAGGTAAAATCAAAACAGCTTTAATGCTGAACTCAAAAAGGTAACAAAACTGAGACTCCAAATAAACTCAGGCAAGCAGCCAGAACACACAGCATAGTAAACAGTAGATCGCAACACGGACACAGAGAAACACAGGGCTTAAATACACAGAGGGAGCAATCAGGGAATGGGTAACAGAAGGGACACACAGCTGGGGCAAATCAGGCCTAACGAGACAAAGGAAGCAAAACCAGACGCATATACATGAGACACAGACTTTCAAAGTAAAACAGGAAACATAACACAGAGACGCTAACTTGACAAGGGGATACAGCTGACAGGGGAGACAGAGCAACTAGAGAACACAGAGACATAAACCATAAGACAGAACTCAAAGAAACCAAAGACTAGAAATGATAAATAATATAAAAAATTCAAAACCCTGGGTCAAAGACCCAGGCATCCTAACAATTACAAGACATCAGAGTCCTGCTTTGTCATATAAAACAGACTTCAAGCCCCCTTGATGTCCTTCCATCTTCACTTTTCACTAGTGTGTTTGATTCCATTGGCC
>VUQQ01067503.1:0-10792 GCA_015108535.1 Steatocranus sp. 'ultraslender' AB-2019
TAATGACCTTGTAGTTCCATATCACCCTATTAGAGCACTTCGCTCTCACTCTGCAGGCTTACTTGCTGTTCCTAGAGTATTTAAAAGTAGAATGGGAGGCAGAGCCTTCAGTTTTCAGGCCCCTCTTCTGTGGAACCAGCTTCCAGTTTGGATTCAGGAGACAGACACTATCTCTACTTTTAAGATTAAGCTTCAAACTTTCGTTTTTGCTAAAGCATATAGTTAGGGCTGGACCAGGTGACCCTGACTCCTCCCTTAGTTGTGCTGCAATAGACGTAGGCTGCCGGGGGATTCCCATGATGCATTGAGTATTTCCTCTTCAGTCACCTCTCTGCATTGAATCACACTTGTTATTAATCCCTGACTCTCTTCCACAGCATGTCTTTCATCCTGTCTTCTTTCTCTCTAGCCGCCCCTCCCTGAGCCTGGTCCTGCCGGAGGTTTCTTCCTGTTAAAAGGGAGTTTTTCCTTCCCACTGTCGCCAAAGTGCTTGCTCATAGGGGGTCATATGATTGTTGGGTTTTCTCTGTATGTATTATTGTAGGGTTTACCTTACAATATAAAGCACCTTGAGGTGACTGATGTTGTGATTTGTATAAATAAAATTGAATTGAATATTGTTATTAGTTACAAGGACATTGGCAAAAGGCCAAACTAATTTTAAATTTTTGTTCTGTTTTGTTTGTTTGGGTCATTAAAAGCCATTTAGCACAGAGAGCTTTAATATGTAGAACCAAATGTCAGAGATTCCAAACAATTTTAGGTTTGTCATCAAGGATGTTGAAGTTATTTTCTGTTGTTTTGTTTTCTTTTGTGCTCTATCTATGCTCTGTGTGTCTTATCTGTCTAAGAGTTTATATTTTAAAGCTAAATCTCATCATTTTACAATTCATGTTGTGCAGTGACAGTGTTTGAGCCCAAATATTTATTTTTTCACAAAAGTAAGAATTTAGATGAATAATGAATAATGGTGAGACAGTGTGCAGAGATTATAATACATCTTTTATCCTTTAAAAATTGTTTTTAAAGACAAATATAGCAAATCAAAATGTAATAATGCTTTATTATAGCACTATTATCACATTAAACTTGAGCATCTTAAACAAATTAAAGTAACTTAAAAAAAAAGTCAAGCTAATATTGAATTTACATCTTTCAATGTTTATATTAATTAAATAACCATGATTTTTTTAATGAATCATATCTGATGAATTGTAATTACAATGAAATGTTTTTAAGCCATTGACTTTATCCCTCTAATTTTTTTCACAGTAAAGATTTAAAAAATAAACCACCTTTTTATGTGAAGTGACCCATAAAAATCCATAATTGCAATTGATATAATCAAAAATGAACAGTAGATTGCTGTGATTACAATCCTTGTTACTAGTTTTGCCAGGGTATTTTCACTTTTTATTGGTGTTATATAACTTTATTACATTAAATATGGTTTCCATGTACCCATCTTCTTCCACTTATCCGGGGCCGGGTCACTGGGGCAGCAGCCTAAGCAGAGAAGCCCAGACCTCCCTCTCCCTGGCCACCCCCTCCAGCTTGCATGGGGCAAAACCAAAGCGTTCCCAGGCCAGCCGAGAGATGTAATCTCTCCACGGTGTCCTGGATCTGCCCCGGGGCCTCCTCCCGATGCGACATGCCCAGGACACCTCACCCAGGAGGCATCCTTATCAGATGCCTGAACCACCTCTACTGGCTCCTTTCAATGTGGAGAAGCAGCAGCTCTACTGTGAGCCCCTCGCAGATGGCTGAGCTTCCCACCCTCACCCGTCGAAGTCAACAGAACCACATCATCTGAGAAAACTAGAGATGAGATTCTGAGACCACTGACGTGAAAGCTTTCCGCCACTTGGCTACACCTAGATATTCTGTCCATAAAAATTACAAACAGAAACAGTGGCAAAGGGCATCCCTGGCAGAGTTCATCACCCACTGGAGAAGAGTCTAGCTTATTGCCGGCTATGCGGACCAAGCTGCAAAGGTTGTATAAGGATCTAATGGTCTGTAGCAATGGTCAAGACACGCCATATTCCCGAAGCACCTCCCACAGGACACCCCGAGGGACGCGGTCGAATGCCTTCTCCATGTCCACAAAGCACATGTAGACTGGTTGGGCAAACTTCCATTCACCCTCAAGTATCTTCGAGAGGATAAAGAGCTGGTCCAGTGTTAAACAACCAGGATGAAAACTGCATTGAGGTTCAACTATCCTCCGGACTCTCCTTTCCAGCACCCTGGCATAGACTTTCCCAGGGAGGCTGAGGAGTGTGCTCCCCCTATAATTTGAACACACCCTCCGGTGCCTCTTCTTAAAATACCTGAATTAATTTGTGAGATGTTGTGAGATTTGTGAGGCTTTTATACATATTTCTGGATGTCAGCGGGGCAGTTTAAACCCTTAAAAGCAGAGTTGAGACCACATCTGAAGAGGCAGAGAAATCATTTCGGCAAGCCGACTGACCTGGAGCAGTGTCCAGCTGTGTGTCTGTGGTAAAATAGTATTATTTTACTAGTTCCACTTGATTATCTATTCAAGACCAGTGTGTGATTTGAGTTATGAGGGCGCGTGTTGCCAAATGCATTGATCTGATTGGTCAGATCTGTTTATTAAGATTTGAAAAATACCTTTTTTTGGCTGCCCCCTTTAGGGGTCACTATAGCAGACCATCTTCCTCCATCTCACCTCATCACTAGCAACCTCCTGTGTCACACTAACCCACAGCATGTCCTCCTTTACTATCCATGGAAGCTGCATCCCAACCTCTTTCAGCCCAACCACTCTTGATAGCAGAGTCGGGCTTAAAAAAACTTACATCTTTGGTGAAACAGCTGCATTAAAGACATTTTTAGCGCACAAAATATTTGCACAGATTTCAAGCATTCAGTGTGCCGTGGGCCTTAATGCAGGTGTGGTTGGATTATTGAAGGTATCGATCATATTTACTTTTTTTGAGCGTCTTGTTATTTTGTACTTTTTTGTCTTTGTTGTTTATTTTCTATATTTTATTTTACTTTCATGAGTTATTATTGTATAATAACATTTGATGTACATAAAGCACATCTTATATTGTCTTATCTTATCTTACTGTTCACCTGTTTTTGCAAAATTAAAAAATGCTGACCAGTAAAAATGGCTCAGACTAGCCTTTGCTCTCTCTCTCTGTGTTTCTCTCTTTCTCCCTATACACATGCACACAGGCATGCACATAATTCACTATCTTTCTGCTCTGTATCAGCCCCAACAGCAGGAACGTGGATACTCAGTGGTCCATGACTATCAGTGAACAGGACAAACAAAATTAATTAAAGTGCCATCATAAGTGACACCTTGCTGTCACCTGGTGCACAGAGGTAGAAAAGTGTCAGGAAACGATGCGCTGTCATGTGGGCTACATAGAGCCAAAACGCCTCATCAAATATGCATTCATATGTAATCACGCAAACAGCAAGGTAACACTGTCCATGGCTCATTCAAATTAAGAATTTTCAATTTATCTTGTGCACACGGATATATGCCGAGTTATTATTTTTTTTAAATTTTCATAGGACCTTCACCTTAAAAACCCTTTATTTATCTGAGATAATGATAATATTGTTTATCACTGAATCTGAACCAGAGTTAACAGATTACACGTGCACAGAGTCCACTAACAAAATGAAGGATTCCTGCAGCTCCCATGGTACCAAATGATAATCCTTGGTGCTTCATTACTCACTCTTAATCCACTGTTCATTACCCTCAACATAGCCTTTGTCAGTCCCCAACTGGCCAATGTAAGTAAAGATATATCATATCTCCATTTCCAGTCACATCCTTAAAACCATTTGGCAGCAGTCATCATCGTCACTGAAAAGTCACGATGCCTAGCTCCTGTCTAAATGGACAAAAGAAGAGGAGGAGGGGATGGACAGATTGGAAAGAGGAAGGGACAGCGGAGGCAAAACGACAAGCTGACTTCATATCAGTGCCAAGATTACTACCGCTGAAAGCTGAGGTGCAAAGAGTTGTGGGTAATTGTCATGTTTTTCATTAGTGGTTAGATGAGGATCTGGAGATGAGGGAGGAAATGGCCTCATCATCATCGCTTTGTGTGTATTTGTGCTTGTGTGTATGGGAGCAGGCCTGTGCGTTTGCAGATCACACCCTTGATCACAACCGTCCCCGTTCACTGCAAAGGGAACAAATTGTTCCCTCTTTCTTTCCGATGGCAGGCTATATTCCACCATTACCTCGGAACATTGAAAGAAACAAGCTACCGTGAATGACGAGCCAAAAGATTTCAGGAAGAGCATGAGATGGAGCAGAAAAGGCGAAAAAAAACATGGTGGTGGGGTGGGTGGTTGTAAGCTTTGGGTGGGGGGGGTGAGGCCAAAAATAAGACAGGAGATGAGGAAAGAAAATGAAAAGAAATGTCTGCCAAAATTGTGATGAGACACTACAATCACACAGGCTTGGATGAGGAGGGGAAATTAGAGCAGAGGAGAATTGAAAAGGAAACACAGACAGGAAGAGGGGAGCAGAAAGACAGAGAGAGAAAATGAGAAGATCGGAAGAGAGAATGAGTGAGAAGTCACACAGAGAAGTGTTAAAGTGTTCTTTCTGTAACTTTTTAGGATATATTTTAACCACAGAAGAGTGCTCTCTAGCGATTAAACCGGTTATTGTTACAGCAATAATGAATATTGCTTTCTCCTGTAAAGTCCCCTCAGCTGAATTTGTGTCCTGCTCAAATGAACACCAAGGACTTTTGTTCAGTAAGGGCAGAACAGCATAAACTTCTTCTTTTTCCCTGTTGAACACAAAAAGCTTAAAGCAAGCTACTAGCTAGTTTAGTGGATTATCTATGCTGGCTTTACCTTGTCAATTAGCTACCCCAAACAGTATCAAAATGAGAGTTTGTTAGCCTAGCACCAGATTAGTTGTGCCCTCCTACACACTGGCAATATGTCCAGATTTAAGGAATGTGCTTTAGCAAATTTCTGTATCTCTCTGGTCATTTTGTGTCTCTGGGGTTGTTTTGTATCTCCGATAAGTCACTTGTATCTCTTTGGACTCATCTGTATCTTATCTTTTGTTATGTGTTTATCTACCTCTGTGGTGATTATTAAACTGTTGGGACCTGCGTGGGCTGGTTCTAAAAAGTAAGAAAGGCAACACTGGCCCCTTTATCAGTGGAAAAATGTTACACCCCTATGATTAGAAGAGCTATTACCGTGCTGTTTATAAAGAATCACAATTTCACTTTGTTTTGATATCACTAACTTGGTACACAGCTGAGATTGATGAAAATTGCAGCGCCTCTTCTTTCTCAGGAGACTGAAAACATTTGGCATGAGCCCCCGCATCCACCTTCTACTGCTGCGCCATTGAGAGAATCGTCACCGGATGCATCACCACCTGGTATGGTAACAGCACCGCTTACAACTGCAAAGCTCTCCAGAGGGTGGTGCGGTATGCCGAAAGGATAACTGGAGGTGAGCTTCCCTCCCTGCAGGACATCTTTAGGAAGCGGTGCCTGAGGAAAGCGGGGAGGATCATCAAGGACTCCAGTCACTCCATCAGGCCATCAGACTGCTGAACACTTCATAGACACCTCACCTTCACTTACCGGAACTTCAACATTATGCACTCCATATGTATCTTTTGCACAATATCCAACTGCTAACCTCTGTATATTCAATTGTATTTTATTTTATATATATGTATACACACACAGACACACACACACACACGTATGTACATATATATTTGGTATACATATCCAGTAATGCGCATACATCCTTATATTTGTACATATATTTATTGTTATAATTCTCAGATTTACCCATTCTTATATTTTGCTTTGTTCTTATGTTATTTGTATTTTTGCACACCTCTGTTGCTTGTGAAGCTCACACACAAGAATTTCACTCGCATGTGCTGTACCAGTGTACCTGCACATGTGATGTGACAATAAAAGTGATTTGATTTGAATATTTGCTTTTGGACAAATGAGAAGTTACCAGATAATATTTTTTTTCTTATTTCATGAAGATATTACCCAGATATTTCACTTGAACTATAATAATCACAGACATTCACTCTTTGAAAACCATCTGCATTCAACTTTGTAGATGTCTCTCACCATCTTACCATACATTCTTCACATCAGATTTGCTAGGTGACAAATTTTCTTGGAATTATATTTAATTACATTTTCATTAAGTGTATTGTGGCCCTTATGTTACAAACATGTCAAACTATTATAAATGACTAAGACACTCATATGTTTTGTCCTACCCTTTTATTTTTATGAAAATGTTGCTTTGTGCAGTGTAATTCTGCTCATTGTTTGTGTGGGAAGCCTGCTTTTGTTAGTGGGCAGGGTTTAGAAGGATAAGGCAAACTGACAAACATAAAAGTCCTTATCAGCACTTCTCTCTTTTTTACCCCTCTGTCCCTCCATCCCACCATCTCTTTGCAGTGTTAGCACAACAGCTTCAGAGGTTACCACTCAATTAAGCCTGGCTGTTCATTTACAGCCATGACAAAGGCTACTGTCTCTCTTCCTACCCTCTCTCTCCCTCTCTGCTAACCAAACTTATAATTACAGCGTTGGACAGCGCAATCCAAACTGACCCACTGTAAAATATAGCCATCCATTTGGCCCTTATCCCTTCATCGCCATTTCTCCTCCAATAGGGCCATTGGATGTTGCTCACCCCAAGCCCCTTTTCGATCACTGCAGGCCATTTCACCCCCCCTCACCTCAACTGCCACGCTGCAAAACGTCAAGATGAGGAATATCAGTAAGCACTATCTCCCTGTAATGAATTACTTTCACTTTTAACCCCAGACAGATATCCACTTGAACTTACCACTACAAATCATCTGTTTTTTGGGGGTTTTTTGTGGTGCTGGTGGGGGCTTACTCTGATTCATATTGCACCTACACACGTCTGATGATTTTGCAGGGTTAAAACTACATATACTAAATTAAAATATGAAGTCAGCCCATTCACAAGTTGCTGCTGCAAGCATCTGTGTGATGGGTTGATCGGTAGGAGACTGAGGTCGATATGAGGGGGGTCTGCAGGGGTATTTATGGTATATTTATAGAAAAAACACTGACTACAGAGCTACATGACGCTTTTTGGTCATCTTCAGTAGCTCCCTGTGGCTTGCACAAAACATAAATTTAAATATAGCAATGAAAAATAGATCTGTTTTTTTTTGGGGGGGGGTTAATAAAACTTATTCTTCATATTCTCCTATTTTAAAAAAGTGTCTATCACCTGGCACCTTATCCTTTGCTGAATCTCAGGACGATGGTTATCATGTCTGACAGCCCCACAGTTGTGTGATGGTCAATAGGCAGGACGGACTCAAACGTAGACTCAGAAAGAAGGTTAAGTGAGTTTATATGTACTGTACGTTGCAGTTTAACGATTTACAAAATCTTCACGCAGGGATTAATCCACAGTCTCTATTTAGAAAACAGTTATCAGGTAGTGGGTCCTTTAGTTTAATCCATGCAGACACAGAATCTCCTCCATGGTTCTCTCTGTAACGTAACACTAAGGTAGGGGAAAAGTAGACTGGAGGACCATGAAGAGGTTGGTCCAAGATAGGTCTTTCCACAGTACGATAATCCCAAGCACACAACAGATTGACTGACAAAGACAAGAACCAACAGGTTTTAATGTCCCAGTCCAAGTCAACCTGACAAAATGTTGGGGATCTAAAGAGAGCTGTGAATGCAGACTGGAGAAACCAGAGGTCAACTAGTGGTGTGCAATACTGCAAATTTTGGTATCAATCCGATACCAAGTAAATTAAAAGCAGTTTATACAAATACAGATACTTTCAACCTATAAAGGTTATGGAGGAACCTTTATAGGGGTGACCGTGGCTCAGGGGCTTGGGAAGCGCATCTGTAACCGTTGTGTCCTTGGGCAAGACCCTTCACCTACTGCCCACTGGTGTTGGCCAGAGGTGGTTACAACTGTAGCTTGCCTCCACCAGTGTGTGAATATGAGAGTGAATGAATAGTGGAATTTGGGCTTTGGGTGCCTTGAAAAGCACTATAAAAACGCAATCCATTATTATAGGTGTACCATCAAAATGTGTTCAAGTTTTAAGACTCATGCTATCTGAGCTTATGTAGAAATGAGGATTCATCAGACCCAGCTACTTTTTTCAAGCCTTTAATCTGTGGCTGCGCTTTATGTTCTTCTAATATGTTTCTTTAGAAAGCAGCTTCAGAACTTCATCTGCTACCAACAATCACTTTGACTGATGTTAACATTGTCGTGACCTGTAAGAGTTTTATGCATTTTATTTCTCCCACATGAGTTTATATTAATTTATTTTAAAATGTGGACATTTGTGATATAATACTCTGTATTTATCGTGTGTAACATGCACATGAGTGGGTCAAACCAGATCATAAAGATTGTCCATCGAATGTTATCAGCCTTAAGTTACTTCATTTACCAGTTTTGTTTAGCGAGTTATCCCTTTGTAAAACTGTAGTTCATTGTTGAGCCAGCTGCAGTCATTAAAGGACACTGACCAAACAATAATGAAAAATAAATGGGCTGAATTTGCATGTTTACTATTTTTAAACATTTATTTTAAAACACATGAAAGAGATATTTCTATGCACACCATAATAATACTGCTTGAAATAAATTCATCCTCATATGTACTGGCCTGTTGGCCGGCCTTTTGACAGTTTTTAACAGTAAAGAAAAAAAAGTATTTTTATGCAAGCATTGGTTCCTTTTCCATCAGGCAGTAAAGTCAGACCTGTAGCAACTTTTCTAAAAGAGCCTAAGGTGTTATATAAGATGAGAAGATAATATGGAATAACAAGACAGTGTTCTTTCACATGCACACATATAGAACAAGGACAAGTGCTGCGGTTGCAGCTGTCCATAGGACACGCAGCTCCATATGCCCTAGCCAGTGGGAGAGTGGCGGTCCTCCTAGGCCAGCTAATCAATCACAGAGCACCTCCCCCCCTCCCTCCCTCCTGTAGAGGTCATCCCAGCTCCACAGGGCAGGGTGCAGAGTCCAGAGCGCTGTGCCAATAATCGCCATTTCAGCTGAGGTATAGTTTATTCCAGTTCACCATCTCAAGTTATGGAAGGTCAAAAGAAAGAGGGACAAATAATGGGCTAAACATTTAGATGATCTGCACAAATGACGACTCTTTTAAAACACTCATAAAGTTTGATGTTTTTTCACATCTTAACCACGTGTTAGTACCCACATAATCCTCTTTTGAGTTATGCTAAATGGATTGAACAGAATAATGTACTGATCCAATTAATTTTTTATACCTTAAAGCTTCACTAGTACTTTACTTTTAATTTTAATTTAAAGAGCTAAAGAAAAAAAGAAATATTTGTAATTAGGTGTATCAAATTGATTTTATTTTATATATTGATGTTTTCACATGTGAAATCTGGATACTGCCACGAGAATCAGGTCTGATTATTGTCTGAAGTTCCCCTTCTCACAAAGGTCATAAAAATGCACTGCATATAGAGTTTTTACATATCAATATTATTTTGCACCATCTGGAAATGATTTAAAGGATGATGTTGACTTTCAGTTTAGACACTTCCTGTTATATTTTCTCATGATTAGTCTGTTCACACATTTGTTAATTTTGCTTCCTGTCTATGTCACACAACAGAACACACCTTTCACAAGTTTTCGCCAAGTTTTGTTAAGTTTTGAAACTGGATTTTTTGGAAACCCGTATTCAAAGGCCGCGGATAATTTAGATTCCTCTTTCGCCTCAGTGCTGATCTGATTAAATTTTTAATTTAATACTATTCTAAAAAAAAAATCAATATTATATTTTTTCCTTAACCCTTTAAAGCCGGTCGGAGCGGGCACGCTCCCTTTTGCGTAACTATTTTTAAATCCCTGTAAAACCAGAACCGCGTAAGCTAGCGCAATAATTTTTTTTTGCATATGAAACCAGAGGAGTTGTACTTACATCTCATGCCATCAGCTTGTCCTAGGTCAGGTTTCCTTCCACATATAGCTTTGCAAAAATTGCATAAAATGCGCTTGCAGGAACAAAAACATAATATTCCAGAAACACGCTTTGCCGATCCGATCAGCTGTTTGTAACACTTCCCACATCGAAACAGACGCATGTCTACCGGGGTGGCTGTGGCTCAGGTGGTAGAGCAGACCAGCTACTGATCGGAAGGTTGGTGGTTCGATCCTTGGCTTCCCCAGTCTGCATGCCAAATATCTTTGGGCAAGATACTAACCCCAAGTATGACTGTGTGTGAATGCAGTTTAGTTTGCACTTGTGTTTAGAAGTGCTTGGGTGAATGAAGCATGTTGTATACAGCGCTTTGAGTACTCCGGGAGAGTAGAAAAGTGCTAAGTAAGAATCAGTCCATTCACCATTTCCTGGCTGGAAGTGATGTCATTTTTACTTGTAGGCCTTAAAGCCTATATTGGTGTTTTTAGAATTCATGTTTGACTTTATGCTTCTCTGAATAGTTCCTGGGATGCTTAGAACTCGAATTGCACTGCTGGAAATAGTTTATTTTGATGCATATGCTGTTTTCTTTGCAAATTTGCACTATAATATTTATTTTCGTTTTTCCTGCAGTATATAAAAATTGGCGTATCTCAAAAATAAAACTATGAAGACACTCAAAATAAATTTCCTGTTGTTGTAAACTATTTTTTGCAACTTTTTTGTATTTAAAGTTTTGAGGGATAAGCCTCTTAAATTTCTCCAACTAGAAATGTATGTAA